>LJJS01000545.1:0-75040 GCA_001447215.1 Diaporthe aspalathi
CGTTAAATACTTAAATAGGAGGAATAATATAAGACTAATGCGAAAAATAGAAACGCGACTAGCACCAAAAAAAGGTAGTCTCACCAAAACCTTAGTAATTTGCAGCCCCTTTGCACGCCTCCAAGCACCTTTAAATTTATAAGTTTTATTAAAAACAAGTAATTAAGTACAGTTGGCATTAATTGGTACTAATTTTTATTAATTATTTGGCCCTGAGGGGGTGCTAGGGTTAACAAAAGTTAGGTAAAGTTAGAAAAATCGGACACCACCTGATATCGGACATCACCTGATAAACCACGTTATGCTTACTTGATTGGGTATTCAAAATCATAAACTCGGCGCAGGGTTTCTATTACACAGAGAAAATATTGAAAAGAATTGAGGGCATTTTTATTCGCGACGTTCACCTGATTGCTACTTAAAATATCCCCTGGGATCTGCCCTGCTTTCCCCTCCCGACCGTTACATGAAATTCGCCCATTCTGTTTCTTGTATCATGCCCTCGGATGTGCCTGCTTCAGGATTTACCTGTAGCTACATTCTCTCCGCTTCCATTGGATCGTCAGCCCGAGACGCTGCATGGTCCTGTAACAGGGAAGCAACAGCAAAGTTGCCCTGAGAAGTAGCCAGTTTAATAGCATCATCAAAGCCTGTGGACCCTGGTCGATAGCTTCTTCCGCCCGCTGCGATTAAAAGATGAAGGACATCCAATCTGGAGAATTTTGCTGCAAAATCAATTGCAAGCATTGGCTCCGGTTCCTGGGGCGATGCTCTCTTTTTCGATCCGGCCGATGCGTTCACGTCGGCTCTGTGATCCAGCAAAAGTCCTGCTACATTCAGTAGCCCGTTCATCGCCGCCCACTGAAGTGCTGACAGTCCCCATGAATCAGCAGCCGGGGTGTTAACATCTGCTCCCTTGTCGATGAGGAAACTGATGAGAGCCAATTCAGCGCGGCCCATACACGAGCCTTGAAGGGCCGTATACCCACCATCCCCTGCTGGCGGCGCATTTGCGTCCACTCCATTGTCAACCAAAAGGCTGATGAACCAGAGCGGAGCTCCAGACCTGCAGGCTTGTTGGAGCGCAGTGGCGTGAGGTCCCACACGATTGCCTGCTTGTTGATGATTAACAGGGGTGCACATTTCGACGAGCGCGACTGCCAGGTTCAGGCGGCCGAGCCGGATCGACCAGTCCAACGCAGTGCAAAGATCCATGACGCTCGTATCCACCGCTCTCTGGATCAGTTGCAAGGCCAGAGTCTCTTATACATGTCTAACAAGCGGCGTGAGAAAGGGGCCCTTTATCGGAGCTCCAATCTGCACAGCCCACCTCACTGTAGCTGTGAATTTACAGTCTTCTTTCCACGCGGAACCGACTCTCAGCATGTAGTGTTCTGCACATATCCTGGCGTTCTTGGGCCATTTCATCAGAAGATTTGAGGTATTCTCTTGAACATATGACTTAAATCCCTGCATCTCTTCTGCAAGGAACTCCAACATCTCCTGCGGCCTGTCACAATGTTCCAGAGTGATCGACAAGAGTGCCTCAAAGGTAGCAGCGGAAAGAGCAGAGAAGATTCTCGCATCCAGTTTCCCAAGGCAATGCAGTATCTCAATACCGCATCCTTGCTGGATTGCATCCACCAGAATATGTGGAGTAGGCTTGTCGAGATGTTCTTGGTGGTCCAACCAGGCCAACCCAATGTCGAGAAGTTGACTCAAGAATTCCAAGTCTGGCAGGAGATGGTCGGTCCGGCCACAATGAGAATATCCAATCGCACGCAAAAGCATTCATCTGCGGAGATCAGGGTCAAGATCCAAAGTTGAAAATAATCGAAGTATTTGGCAACGTCGAGGACCCTCCATTCTCTGCAATGCATGTAAATTAAGACCGCGGCCGCGATGGACTTTGATGAAACTACCCGGCAGGCCAACATCAATGCCGTGTATAGTTACGAGAGTCTCTAACGTTTTCAGTTCTCCGGCGTTGACAGCGCGAATGATAGGATGCCATGGCCCGCACGAGGAGGTGCGAAGCATGCGGACATTCGGATCGACACCGAGTTGCACCAAACTGTGAACCACAAGGGCATTTCCCCTGCAGGAGGCCTCAGAAAGAGCAACCTGGAGAACTTCCTCTCTATGTGATTCATGGTCGGGTTTCAGATGTGAGGTCAGATACGAACACAGCTGCTCGTATCCGCCTCGTGCAGCCTCGAAGATCCCTGGCACCGTAACAGTGGTTTCCTGCCGGTCGTTACATAGAAACACGAGTGACAGGAGGTCATGATTTCTTGTGTAGTTCCCTCCACTTAGAAGCAGGTGATCGGTAGCGTTAAGGGGGCACAGCGGGCGCCAGGCCTTCTGGCCATCGCCGTATTGATCGAGAACTGCGCCCGCCTTCAGAAGCATTTCCACAAGAGCGAGGTCTTGTGCCTCACGATTTCGAAATGTAATCTTACAGATGAAATCATCGATCCCGACCGTATACTTTCGATTCTTGAGAGACGCCCCGGAGCTGATAAGTCTCTTGATCAAGTCAGGACAGCCACTATACCATGGGAATGGACGATATGCTGATACTGCATCTTGCAAGGCGTCATCCAATTTATCCTGGTCGCGACAATACGCATCGATCATGGTTGCCACACGCCTCGGAGCCATGCTGGCATACCCAGAGAAGTTGTGCACAAGCAACCCTGTCCACGGTGGTTGATCCGTGATTGACATATGAACAGACAGAATAACCTCAAATGCACGCGGTTGCCGCGCATCGTAAATTGTTCTCGTCAAAGCCTCCAAGGCGGCGAGAATTGTCCAAGGTTTCAGACCGAAGAATGTCTTCAACGATGTAACATCAGCCGAACGTCCGATCCAGTCGCAAATCCGATCTCATGCGGGGTGCGGAAATCGTGTCTACATGTCAACTGTTGGAAAGGTCAAAGCAGATCTTCCCTAGGATCGAGAGAGTGGTATTTGGTCCGAACAGCCTGAGGTTCAATTGAGTGAACTTGCGCTCCGTGAAATGGATCTTAAGTTAATGCAAGTGTGCAATGGCGGAAAATTGAGGTTCCACTCTTGAGACTTACGTTGTTCATTCAACGTGACAAGGAACTTGTTGAAGGGGCAATTCTGATGACCACTCCTGGAGGCAGTGCTGTAATGTGACCTGGAGCTAGTCAGAGTCGGCGACGTAAAAATGGACAGGAATTTCCAACAGAAGGGCAACTCCTCACCTTTGGGGGACGCCGCCGTGAAGACTTGCTGCGGAAGGACTTGTTGATTTTCTTGTCGACATTCTGAGCCTTGGAGCCATTGAGAACCACCTCGCTGCTCTTGCCTACTGCTTTGCGTCCGGCCAGCAATGAGCTGACTAAAGCCCACTCGTCGGCGTTGAGGGTTTTTCTCCATCCAAACCTTCTTTTGGTGGACGACCTGTTCGTAATCAGATTGCCTTGTAAATATTTGTCAGCTCATCATGCACATGCCTGTCTTTGAAATGGTGCCTACTTGAATGTCGTGGGGAACCCATGTTCACTTTCCATGACCAGCTTGACCTCCCTTAGGGGTTTCCTCTGGTAGATGTAAAGATCACGAAGGATTGTCATGTTTTTGGACCATAGGCTGAGGTCTTTTGGGGTCTCTGCCGTCCTGGCGCCCAAGAGGAGATCCGACATGGGTGCGCCAGACATACTAACTAGTGAATTGGGAGCAATTGCAATGACGGAGTAGATGATGGGGAATTGATAATGTTGAGTGGGGGGATGTGTTGCTGTGCAAGCGACGACAGCAATGAGCTTGAAGAGGATTGGAATGAATCTTCGAATGAGGAAATCCAGAGGTCTTTATGAACTTGGGCCAGAAACTGTCCAGGCGACGACGTGCGCAGGATTCGATTGTGCATGTGCTGTACCACCAAGCTTGCCAATGCTACTCAGGCGTGTGGCCAAAATGTGGCCAATGAGAAAACCGATGCCCTAACCTAAATACGTTCGTGGCGTGTGCATTACCTGCGTGGCCAGTAACAGGCTCCAATCAGGCTGGTAGGCAGACACCGAAGACGGCTGTGCCACTGTGCAACTCTGGGGGGGCCTGCGAACAAACTTAAGTATAGGGGGGAATCCAAAATCTGTCCTACCACGTCCCGTGGCGCAGTCAGGGCAGGACAGACGGAGCTGCTCTTGTGCGACGTACGCTGTTCCGGCGTCTCTTCGCGCCAAGAGGATGGCCACCTGCACGCTGCTGCAGCCTCTTACAGTGATCCATCCATGCACGATCATGCAGGATCACCAAGAGCCAAAATCTGGCCAATGACGTGCCTGCCTGGCTTCGTCAAGAGTACATAGCTGTCGTCTGGTCTCACAAGCCTGGGGGATAACTCGGTGCGGCCGCCCGAACACCATAACCGCGCAAGGCAATGTCCGCGTGGAGAAACGGATGATGCTATAGGCCAAATTTTGGGTCAAACAATGTAGGAGATGCGGTTTGAGTTTCACTTGATGTCACTGGCCAGATTTTGGCTGCATATGGATATCCTGCCGCGATGACAACTTCAATGTTCAATTTGGGAAGAGTAGCCAGGTGGTCACTGGGGTCACGCTTCAATGAGGCTATATAGCAGGATGTAAGCCCTTCATAGCTTGCAGAGGCATAGCAGCTTGTGATTTCCGGGTACCAAACGAATATATAAAGGTGTTGACGAACCATCATCCTCCGTCCGTTCAGCTCATCATCCATTCCAAGCCTCAGCTCTTGCTGCTCCTCTTCAAATGTTGTGAACAGAACTTTATAAAACCCATCTGAACATGTATGACCATAGCCCAGCCTGGATACCTAACTCACTGAGCCAATGGATGCTAACAAGTTCAGGCCGTCCTCATCCACCACTTCCGCTCAGGCGACATATAGCCCGAGCTCAGGATCCTCATCTATCGGAGACAGTGACCACAGAAACCCGTCTGGTTCCTTTTCCAACAAAAGATCTCGACCCAGTAACAAGTCACAGCAGGATGAGCTCATGATGGGCGTCGGAGCCCAATTCTCGGGGTGAGTTGGCCTTGGAGTGATATCTCTGTTCTTACTCTACGAACGGAGCGTGACACTAAATGGTATCCATAGCTATCAACACGTATCTAACGAGAAGAAGCGGGATTGTTTGGCGAAAGTGGCAGAAAGAACAGCGGAATTGGCTCAGGGCAATCGCCCGATTGTGTTCACAACGGAAAGTTGAGGCCCACAGCAAGTGAGGCATCGGGCGAGGGTTGGAAATACTTTGTTTGTTCGAATGGTTTGCCACAGTGCCTAATAGGTACTCTTTGAATATTCACATCGAACCAAGCTGGCTGAAACAACATTGGAGTGTCCCATGTTCGATGATCCTGAACACTTTGAAACAAAGCTTGGTCAACTCTGGCCCAGAAATCCAGGCTCGGTCCGCATCTCGTACAGAGTAATTCTCGCCACACGTTGAGTCTAAGCGCTTTCCTGGTCCCTGCCCACACACACACCGCAGTTGCATCCTCTTTGATGCCTCTGACCGATGACTGCACATGTGGCTGTGGCTACGCCTGGGCATTCCTCCTAGCGCGCTCCTGCCTGACTGTGCGATAAAGTCAGCCTTTAAAAGTATTGACGGTGGGCAGTATGCCGTAGGCTCTCCCAAGTGCCTTGTTCGGGCTGGAAAATGGAGCTCAACAGAGGTTTCCACTCACAAGGACTATTTAATTTTACAAGGTTGTAATTCCAGAGAGGCCTCCGGCTAGTTTCGATTTTGCTTTTACCATGTCCAAGACGCTGGATGATGGTGCAAATTCTGTCAGGTGTTCAATACTGCTTCAAACGGTCATGGAATTTGGACGGATAGTACAACTCATATTCTGCTGGCGGCCGGACGTTTCTCGAATGAATACAATGAGCTCGAGTCACATTCCATTGTTCGCTATCCATTTCATCCCATAATGCTTGCCACATCGAGCCAGGGAGTGGTATAAGCTACCGCCGTACCTAGTTAGGCCTCCAGGTACATCAGCGCTCAGTCACACCCCCCAGACGCAGTCACACTTTTGGGGCTCCTAGAAGCTGTGATGGGGTGCCCGTTGTGAGAAATGCCTTCAAGGCTATAAAAAGACCTTCGTCTCCTCCCGCCATTTGAGAATTCTCCGAGACGATGGGACCCCAAAGACTTGACCAACATCAAAATACACAAGCCAGACAGCCAAGACGGTATTATTGCACAGCTCGGCATCCGCAAGCCAGCCCGCAGATATTCAAGTTGACGTGAGTATCAGGATGAGTATTCCGACTCGCGTTGAAGGGAGCCCCTTCTCATGTCTCAGGACTACCAACACAGGAACATCGCGCGCGGTCTTTCACATACATAGAGACACATGATGAGTGCCTCTGCTCCACAAGACCATCCAACCGGACCTGGAATCCCGAACCCAGACGAATGCCGGCAGTGTCACCAAGACATTGGGTTCCCCTGTGGCGTTTGGCAGGAGGTCCACTGTCCCGACTGCCACGGCAAGACTATTGCATGTCGAGTCTGCGGCGGTTCAGGTGTTCCCCAGACGACCCGGCCGGATGGAACTCGCTCAGATTGCCAGCCCTGCGTCGGCTCCGGCAATATGATAGAATGCGGGGCGTGCAAGGGCCGGACCACCATAATTTCTGACTCTGGACTAGCCGCCTGCCGTAGATGCGCCAGGCCGGGTCGGCGTCGCTGCATGATGTGCCAGGCGGCTGGCACTGTCTGGGTCTTTGTGAACTTCTGTGTGGGAGATGGGGCCAGAGAAGAGGGCACCGAGCGTCGCCACCCCAGTGTGGTGGGCTGGCGGAGAGAGATTTGGGGCCGGGTGGAGCGCCCCTTGTGATTGATGGGGTTGTCTAATCCACGAGTGGAAAAATGTCGTTGGTGGACACTGGCCTATCGCAAGTCTAATATGAGGTTTCTTTTAGTGGTTGGGGTTGTCCTCCTTGTTCTGGGGAGGGGCGTGGAAGGGGGTTCGGTTATGGGAAATCTTTATTGAGCTGGGTTGGGTAGTCTTGCTGGCGTCCACAAAGAGAGACAACCAGGAGTCAGCTCGCGTCGGCGAGTGACCCTGCGAAGCAATGGGTTCACTTAATTCCGATGCGCTATTCCATTTTCTCCATGTAAATCAGAAGAACCAAACAAACCATTCGCCTGTTTCTCGAGCACGCAGAAGGCGCTCCCTTGATGTGAAAACGAGCCCGTCGAGTTGAAGACCTTTTTCTTCATCGGCTACGCTCTGTTAATCGTGCCGTAGCACTTCATCCAGACGGGCATTTGTGTTAGGCCGGGTGACTGCTTCAGTCACGGCCCGTCAGTCACTGCCCACGCTTTGGAGTATACAGAGTACATACACATCTGCACCAGCTAGACCTCTACCGAATTTATCGGTGGCCAAATGAAGACCTTCCTCCTGCCCTAAAGCATCGGACAGTCGCTCTCAAGCTGGCTGTCCTCCTGCGAGGTCGTATGGGGCGCCCTCACCCTAACCACATCATCTATGCGAGGGTGTATCAAGCCATATGATAATATTTGCGAAATTCTGATTCGCTGAAAAAAACAGCTGGTTAAGCCACACTCGGCTCGGCTATCAGGTTTTGAACATTTTGAGTGTGTGGCGGTGTTGCGGCAATAGCTATGATAAAGGCAATTCATATGTCGAATTTTGCCATGAACAACCTAGGTATGATGGACTTGCTACACACAAATTATAGGTTATGTGCCCAGGTATGCTTTATGTCAGCAAAAGTAGTGTACTTCGAGATACTGGCTCAAATAGCATGACGGCAACTCCTTGCCTACGAGTTTATACCGGCCATGAGGTGTAAAGGATTCTGGATTCTGTCTGTCAGGCTCAGTGGCCCTGGGGCTGCTGTCAACGCCGACTGACGATGCGGCTTGCAAAAGCACCCTGCTGAACAATGCCAACAACTCGGCGCTGGTCACTGGTCACCGGAGACGAGGCGGACGAGTTTCGGCGGAATGGTGCCGAAGCAGCGGCCCGTTCAATGAAAGAAGAGGGGGGGAATTGTCAGTCTCTTGCTTCCGGCGGTGAGGCAGACGGAGCGGATTCCGGCCATGAGGGCCATGATGAAGATCTGCCCTGGGCTTTGCACAGTCCAATCTGGCTACCGAGGCCCCTTGTCCAAGCGTTCTCGGGGTTCACGCACCTCCACTTGGTGAAGCCGGCAACGGAGGGACTGAATTATATTTCTCCTTCGAAAGCTCCACCCACATCCCCCATCGGTACGAGCAGATTCTCTGCGTGGAATGGGTTTCCCTCCTCAAAGCCGCTTCCAGATCGCTGAAGGAACTTGTTTTAGAGCACCGCATCCCCATGGAAGACGGCGGCACCGTCGGCAACGGTGATCCATTGCCCGAGGGTAGACGGCGCTCCGGACAGTCATGTTGGTCTACGTCTTCGGCCGAGGCCAATCGCGGTGACGAGCTCTTCTGCAGATCTGTACTGCGTTTCATGTTGGAGCACAGCGGGCGGTTCCGTAACCTCCGGAGGCTCGCGATCCGGGGAAGCCAGGTCTCAGGTCTGAAGACCGACGACGACAGTGATCAGGTGCCCGGTGAAAATGGTGTGCCCGACAACGAGGAGGCGCTACGCGGTGCATTCCCAACCTGCGAGGTCGACATATTTGAGAAGGCGTACCCTATTCATGTGTACGCCGGCTATTGCTATCGAAAGTGGCCGAGGAATCGTCACGAGGCAATGCAGGATGCGGGCGACAGCCTGTTGTGGGATTTGGGGTATTACAATGACTACAAGAAGCGGTTTGGTCCTCAGTGGAGGATCACGGATTAACGGCCGCATAACATTAACTACAATCTACTGTCATCGGCATTGTGGTTAATAATCAACGCCAGGTCCTTGAGCGTGTACGACTGTATGAATGAACCGCACATAACCTTTGTTGAACAAAATGGACTTTGATCGGAATCAAAGCGAAACCAACTACATCAACTACAGGCTCAATTGCACGTATTTCAAATCCCGTAGCAACGAGTGCTTCGAGACCAGAAAGTAGGATTTTTAGCTAGCCACTGTACAGAAAGTCCCAATGTAACATCTAGTCCTGAAGTCGCCAAGCTAAGGTTAGGTCAGAGACTTCAGGAGGCTGTTGGCACGGTTGGGCCAATTATCACGAGGCTTGGCTACGCCTGGCCTACCGTTCCTGTTCTATAGGATTCAATAGCTAACCAAGGCGCCCGTAGTTGAAATTCAGGGGTTGCCCGTGTAGCCTACGAGAGCTTGAGGCAAGAATGTGATGGGGTATGGGGTAATCTACGCAAACCGGTCTCCGTAGTTTATTGCAACCTTCATTTCCTCTCGCCTCTTGGCATCCACCATCCTCTTGCTTTGCCTCATTGGCGCATGAGATCCAGGCTGTAGAAGTGTAGAACCCAATACGAGATGTGAATGGAAGCATAGGTTAGCCCCACTACCAAATTAAATATCCAAAGATCCGCGTGTCGTGACTTTCCACTCGCGTTATCTACGCGGGGAGTCATGTCTTCCACTACAATAGCTTCCATCACCCTGACGGCCACGGCGCGGCTTTTTATCACCACGCCGTTTGTGCAGCCGGCAGACTGCAAAACGCAATGGAGCGCGAGCGAGATCGTGTCGGTTGTCGGCGGCGGCGGCACGACGTTGAGGACCCCAGTCATGGTCTCTGAGCCTTCTGCGTCCTGCTACCCGTCAGGATGGGATGAGGTCGCGTCGAGGAGCCGTCTCAGATTTAGCCCTGGTGTGTGCCCCGATGGCTGGACGTACAACCAGATGGCCGAGAAGAAGTCTCAAGAAGCAGTCACGACGGCCTTTTGCTGCGACAGGTTCGTCCCACCCTTACATGATTGTAGATCGAATACTGTGAAGAGGCCCCCCCCTATCGCTGACTTGAAATGCAGCGGCTTTACCTACCAGCTGTCTACTGAGTACTCAAGCGACAAGAATCGGTGCACGCGGTTGGACTGGACCTCTGGCGCCGGTGCCGGCCTCGACTCACAACCCGCGTCAAGCCAAGTTACCATGATGCACCAACCCTGGGCCGTGACCTGGGCATCGTCTGACACGACGACGCTGTCGCCGCAGCTGCCAACCATCACGGGCTCAATGACAGTGCCGACGTGGACACCCGGCGAAGAGATACCCGACGGCAAGTGGGACCCCGATCGTGGACGTGACAACGGGGTACAATTTCAAGTGGACGGATCTTCAGGGTTCATCATCATCGGACTGCCCATATTTGGCGTGCTCGTAATCGCCATCTTCATATGGATCTGTGCGCGAGCGTGTTACGAAAGAAGCCGGCAGAGAGGGGTTGTGTATCTGGTTGAGGGGACTACACCGCCAACGGCGGTCGCGGTGGAGGCTAGGGTAGTGGAGAGATGATCTCGAATGGTGTTTGACTTACAGCCATGCTCATATACGTATCTCAGTAATGAATGAATGGCATTGAACTGAACTTTGACTTCTCACCATAAGATCTACAACCCAACTGCTACTTAAGTAGTGCCAGCCATATTGATTTCGAGTGGGACCTTCCAACATGGTAACGTAACCTTTCAAGGAAAAGGGCCAGTTCTAACACTTGAGATACCTTACGCCATCTCAGTCAATTCCTTGCCAGGATCCTGGAAGAATTGGGGCAAGGAGACGTGGTGCAATGGCAAGAGTAAGAGCACGCCAATGGTGAATATCCCTCCGAGGTCTTGATCGACATGATTGTGTCGACGAAACGTGAGCCTGAATTATTCCCAACGCAAGCTGCTAAGCTTGGTATCTGGGAAAGATGGGTTTCGCGTAGAGATTGTCACCCTGGCCGAAACTCAAATGGGGGAGGGTCAATGGAAGAACAGCCTGCCTCGGACTTTGGTAGAGGAAGAGCAGGTCTTTGAGATTAAGTTGGAGCAGCGCCAGCTTGGGAGGAAGGAGTAATAATTGCTCCGGAAACATTGGATTGAACTCGACCTTTAGGTTCTCTCAAACTGATAACACATATGTTTATCAAGCGGGATTGTGGGAGTGACTCTACAACTTGCAAGGGCGCCTCCAGTCCGACTTGAGTCAAGACTCCTAATCTTCCCCAGGGGCTTCATCCTACCCTTATGATAGATCTGACAGATACTTTATCCTGAAGAGTTAAGAGATACATGTCGATGGGCACAATGCACTCCAACAGTCAGAAGTTCCGCCTCCAGCACTTCTATAGCTTATAATGGACGGCAGTGTGTTGACTTTGGGGACCTGTACCCACTGGCAGTACTATGCTTCTGGTCTGTTACTTTGCTATTAGCTATCGATGTTCGGAGTTTCCTCATTTCTTTTCAAGTGGACTTTCCTCGTGTTTTATTACCGTGGGCTTCACAGGTTGCTTGAACGATACACTTGAGCGTGGTATGACAGTGACAGGGTTTAATGTTTGGACCCTGCTATGAGCGAGTGACGCACGATTGTTGTTCCGTCATGACACCTAAGGCTATCCTCCTCATGATGACAATTGTAGTCGAAAGTTCCAAATTCGACAATATATCAATCACAAATTGAGTTCAAATGGATACAAGTTTGTTTATTTCAAGGATTTACCAGCCATGTCCCAGGGTTACTCGGGAACATGGTGTAGTGCGAACATGCCAGTGGCTTTGGATGGCGAAGCCACCCCCGGTCTAGACTGCGGGGTGGCTGGTCAGATCGGGAGGGGCCGAGATGGAACACCCCGTGCATCCCTGTCGATCAAGGTACTAGTACACAGTCCAGGTATCTTTTGATGTTGTACCTTTCCACCCCCTCGTGATACTGTTGTGCGGAAGATAAATGCACATATCCCTCCGGTAGACAACTTGGAATTAAGGACACCGTCCAGCCTGGTGACTGCACGAGACTGCGAGTGCAAATGAGAAATGACACGTCGGAGGTGGTGTAAAATGTGGTGTAAAATAGTGACCCATAGAGCACGGCTTATCGTGGACACAGTGTGGTACGACAGTATGAAGGAACAATGACGTGCTGTGTCGGGATGCTACACATAACCTGCACTAGCAAACTGTGGTACGACGGCGGGCTCGTATTTTTATCAAGCCAGCGCAGGCCAGCGCAAGCCAGAAGGCCAAGGTAGGATGGAATGCTCCGTGGGTCGACGACAGCGTGCATGCGAAGGCGCCTGTGCGGATGGCTGGACGAATTGTGTTTTTTCTTTTGCATGTCTAGCCGGGCGAACAGACGACCGAGGGACTCGTCCGGACTCGCCCAAGCCTGACGGGCAAATGGGCAAATGGACGGAGATCAAAGACTCTGCATGTACATGTGGTGGTGGTGGTGGTGGTGGTGGTGGTGGTGGTGTCTACAGTATGTTCTAGCAACGAGCAACTGAATCTACCTCAGCAGAGCAACCCTGCACTGTCTTGTCTGTCTCTGCAGCTTGATGGGGATGACTTGTGATGACTTGTGCTGCAGCTTGGTGCTGGCATTGCCCGTCAGGCCCGTCAGGCTCGTCAGGCTCGTCTCCCCAGCCACCCCCGAAGCTGCGACCTGACCTGCGACCTGACCTGCGACCTCGACCTCCCAAGCTTTCCTCCCCCACCACCTTCTTTTCTGCCTCCGCCGCCGCTTTATCCGCCGCCTCGCCAACCGGACAGATATCCAACTCCTTGTGCTACTCTACCTCGTAGTCCTCCACTCAATCGGCCGCCTCTCTTCGTCCCCGTTGTTTCTCCTCCTCGCTCGCTCGTCCGTTCCCACGCCACGCGACTCGTTGCACCACCTTCGCTCGCCTTTCGCCTGCCTGCATGCATGCTTCTTCCCTCTGTCCGTCTGTAAATACATACAGCCCACACCCACACACACACACACACACACACACACATACATACATAAAACATAAAAACTCCCAACCTGCATGCGACTCGCGTCTATCCCATGAGGTGAGATGAGCTCCCCACCCAAGCCACGCGTCCAACGTGATCGACAAAGGGACCAGTACGAGCGCTCATCCCCTCCCAAGATCGACTTCGGCATCGACTCCACAAACAGCGATCTGATGCCACCTGTCCGCGCCCCATACGTCCTGCGCAACAAGACGAGCTCCGTCTCCTCCGGCAGCAGCACCGACACCGAGCCAGGGCGCCTCCGCGGGCCTGTCGCCTACCCAAACTACTACGACTACACCGACTCCGAGACACAGCCACAACAACAACAACACCCCCGCGAGAACGGGATAAACGGGGACAGCAGTAACATGGCCAACATGGCGATGCAGGTGCCCATCCAACCGCAGCAGGGCCAGGGCAGGCTGGTCGACAACGCCCGCAACAGCAGCGACAACGGTCCCGTCACGACCAAGCAGATCGCCGCCGCCGCCCGCAACGGCCAGACGCCCCGCGGCGCCAGACCCCCCAGCTACAGCGGCTCACAACACGTGTCCCGCTCGCCCGAGGACGGGAACCCCCCGCTGAACAAGGTCGACATCGACGCTGCCCGTTACAGGCAGTCCCAGCAGCAGCAGCAGCAGCAGCAGCAGCACCAACAGCAACGGCGGCCGCAGCACGGGCAGGGCAAGGACGCCGCCGCCCGGCCCTACACGAACGGCAACAGCCGCGTGCCATCATCCGCCGGGGCCGGCGGCGGCGGCGGCGGGCGGCCCATCAGCCCTGAGTCCCCGCCGCTGCTCTCGCCCACGGCGGCGGCCCACATCCAGCGGCTCCCCACGCCGAGCATCACGTCGAGCGTGCTGCAGCCGCTGGACGCCAAGGTGACCGAGTACGGGGTGCTAGTGGCCGAGGCGCAGGCCAACATGGCGGCGCTGGACGAGGAGATGCGGCAGCTGCTGGACCGCCAGCGCGACGCCGAGGCGCGGTACCTCGACGCCAAGGCCCGGCACGACGACTACCGCCGGCAGTACCACGACGTCGAGAGGGCGCTGCGGGGCGACTTCTCCGCCTCCGGCGGGGCCGGCGGCGGCGTCGGCGTCGGCGTCCCGCCCATGCCGTCCATGCCGAACCTGACGAGCCGCCACGACCTGATGGACGGCACCCGGGGCGGTGTCGGTGGGATGCACCACGCGGGTGGTGGAGGGGGCCCCGTCGGGGGCCAGCCGCCGGCGATGCGGAGCCAACGCACCGTGAGTGCCCATAGCGAACAGCCCAGCATGATGAGCCACGACTCAGCAAACACCCAGAAGAGGCCTGGCCGCTTCAGCAGGATATTCGGGTTGTGATGAAATAACCCCCCCGCACAAAATGTCCCTCTCGGGAGGGGGCGGCGCCCGCGCGACCGACGCGGGTTGCTGCTGCTCTGCGCGTGACGCGAACGCGAACGCCATGCAAGCTTTGGACGAGGTGGCTGGCGGCGGCGGGGTGTGGGTGTGTGTGTGTGTATTGGTGGTCTTTTTTTCCTTTTGTGCATGTTGCCGCGGGCCGCCGCCGCCGTTGGGTTTGATGCTTTTTAACACTTCACGACCGAAACGCAACTTACGAAATTTCTCGAATAAGAACCTTCTCTCGGGGCTGGGGCTAATGATGATGACTTATCGAACAGGTCACCTGGGCATAATAGCAGGAAACTTGGGGGCGAGCATCTGTGTGGGGTCTGATGTAGGTGCGTGTGTGTGTGTGTTTTAATGATTCCATGTGGTGATGAAGGCTGGACACGAGATGACCGGACACGCACCGCACATACGCGCATACCTACCCATCAACCTACACACATACATTTCACCAACCAAAAAGAGGCGTTTCCGGTTCAGGCAGGACATAAAGGGGTGGGAGGAGGGTAATTCTTGCCTAGTCATTTACATCTGGACATTAACGACGAACAATGATCAGTCACGGAACACACACACGCTTTCTTCCCCATCGAATGCCAACAGACCGCTTTTTCTTTTGATTTGATTATCTATCCATCTCGTGGGCCAAGATAGAAGCGCCTAAAAATGAGAGAGACCCGATGCTGACCGATATGAGAGGGAGGAGAGGGACTGGTATCGACCTTTTCGAGGTAATTACATGGGGATATTTGGTAATAGGCAAGTCATCGCCCCCCCCCCNGGAGTTGGGGGGGGGGGATTCTCCTCTAATGCGCGAGCTGTCTCGTGGGAGGAAGGGGAGGAAAACCTTTCGGACTCTAAACGCCTCGCTCCCTCCATTTTGAACACACACACAAAAAAAAAAAAAAAGAGGAAAGAGGGGGGAGAGGTGCCAACGACCCTGGTCTGGCCAGGTCGCTCTTCTGCCCGCCTCTGTGTGTATGTGTGGGTGTGGTCAGATTCCCATCAGAGCATCCCGCCGTACCCACCCGTCGCCGTCACGGGCGCCAGGTACATCGGCGCCTCGGTCACGGGGGGCCTCCGCCTGTGCGAGGACTGCTGGCGGCCGTGGGTATTGTTGTTGTTGTTGTTGTTGTTGTGTGTCGGGCCCTGCTGCTGCTGCTGGTACGGGTATTGCTGCTGGTACTGCGCCGGGTATCTGGGTTGCTGCTGCTGTTGCTCCTGCTGCTGGTGGCTCAGCGGCACGATGAGCTCCATCCCCTCGACCACGTTCTTGGCCGGCGCCCCGTACGTGTCGATGAACCCCCCCGTGCTGTACTTTGAGCTGGAGCGGTAGTGGTTGCTGTCGTTGTTGAGGTGGTAACTGTCAAAGTTACTGGCGTAGTTGCCGTTCCCCATCATCATCCCGCCCGACAGGCTCGACCCCCGCAGGCTCGTCTCCTCCTCCAGCGGCGTGAGCCTCTTCCCGTTGGTGCTGGGCTTGAGCGTGTCGCGGCCCGCGTCGGGGATCCCCAGACTGTTGTTGATACTGCCACTATTGGTAGCGTTGTTGCTGCTGCTGTTGTTCTCCCCCGGGGAGTAGGGGCCGTTGTCCCCCCTGCCGCCGGGGCTGTACACCGGCGACTGCTGCTGTATCAGATCGTCCGTGGACGTCTCGTGCGCCAGGCCCCTGAAGGTCTGGCCGTCCCCGCCCTTGAGGATGGACGAGCTGTCCGTCCAGAAGCTCTGGTTCGACGTGGGCCGGGGCGGGCGCCGGGGCGCGGCGCCCCCGGCCGAGTTGGCCATCGTGCTGCTGCCGCCCGCCGCGTGCTGCTTGAAGATGGGCAGCGGCGCCCCGGCCGTCATGGGGCTGGCCCTGCTGTCGTCCCCGTCGGCCGTCCGCAGGACCCGGATCTTGTCGCGCGAGAAGAGCTTCTGGTGGTGCCGGTGGCCATGGCCTGACGCCCGCAGCAGCAGGCGCAGCGTCGGGATGGAGGCCAGCACGATGGTGATGTTGGGCTCCGTCGAGGCCCAGAGGAGGATGTTGATGTTTGCTGCCTGGAAGTTGGCGTCGGTGAGGTTGAAGATCTGGACGGCTGTCACGGCGGATGTTGCGCTTGCCCTATGATCTGCGGTGTCAGTCGTGTGCCCTTTCATTTTCTTTGCCGTCTCGTGTCTTCAAGTCGACCTTCCGAAAAGACAGCCTCCTCAGGGGTTTGGAAAAAAACTCACAGCACACCCAAAGCCATCAGAGCCCCAACCCCAACCTTCTCCCACACACTCAGCCCCTTCGTCCACAACACCTGCCACACAATCACCACCAGCGCGAGGTCCATAGCCGCGGAGAAGGCCTGCGCGCTGAGCCCCACGATGTTCTGCACGGAGATGGCCCAGCAGCTCCCCTCGTCGCCGCCGGTGCCGCCCCAGCCCGCCGCGATCGGCCTGCACCGCAGCCAGTGCGCGATGGCGGCCCCGGCGAGCACGGCGTTGACGAGCGCGACGACGGTGTACAGAGCGGCGCGGACCAGGCGCGGCGACTGCAGCCGCAGCAGCGTGCAGGCCACCGAGGTCTTGGACCACGCCGCCGCCGTCAGGGCGAGGCTGCGGGCGACGTTGTCCAGCAGGAGGAGCGCCGAGGGGCCCCCCTGCGGCGGGGGGGCGGAGGGATTCTGCGCCTGCCGCCTGCCTGCGCCCAGGGCCAGCTCTAGGGACGTGATTGCAGAGTAGAAGATTACGACGACCTTTGTGTTGTCCGGTGTTAGTCCTTATATACCTCGTCGGCAGGTACTTGCTGGGCGTCTGTTCTGAAGGGTAGGTGAGGAAGCTGGGGAGGGGGGGGGAGGGCGCGGGTGTGACTTACCCACGATGCTATCAGGAAGCCGTCGTCTGACCACAGCTGCTGTGCCCTGAGCCACTTTGTGAATAGCCGCAGGCCGAGGAGGATGCCTGACACCAGGCCGAGGAGCCACACCACCAGGTGCGTCATGAGGACGTTCTGGTCCACCGAGAGGGCTCTCCTCTCGGTGGAGAGGTGGTACGCCGGCGGAGCCATCGTTGGGACTTTGGAGAGGGAGGAACGCTCGATGCCAGCCAGCCCTGCTTGGGAAATTCCCCGGTGACGCGGTTGGTGGGTGGTATTGCTATACCACCCCTCGCCGACAGGTGCTGAGCGTTTCTGATCAACCTCGCTTCTTTCCAGAAAGAGACGGTTGTTGTGGGTGTGTGTGGTTGTGCCTGTCAGACGATGTGTCGACGGTAGCGTTTTCCCTTTCCCAGAAGAGACAGTGGTTATGTTATGGCCTTCCTTCTTTCATCCAGTGCGGACTAGCAAGAGGGCGGATGGCACATATCAACCATCACGCAGTTCGGCAGTTGAGCACGGTGATCGGCCGGCGACAGTGCCAGAAGAGGGATGGAGGGACGAAATGAGACCGGTAGGGAAGGTGATTCGAGTGAGTCCCGGACGCGGCACGGACGATTGTCAAAAGGTTGGCGTCAGTCAGCCTGTTAGTCCAGGCGCTGGTCGGTCGATCAGTCAGGAAAGCAAGACGGTCAGGACGGATAGACAGCAGTCACAAGAGACTGGACGAACTATGTTTTGTGGACCTGGGTGATGGGCGGATGTGAATGCCTAGCGGGGTCCCGAAAAACGCTATCCCCTTCTCATGCGTGCCAGTGACCAAGAAGCTTCGGGAAGGAAGTGAAGGAAGGGTGTGGAACGCCGGTGGGTATTATCGGTCAGATCATATTGCCATGCAGCCCAAGTCGTGGAGCCAGTCGCGGGGTGCCAGTCGCTGCCCGGGTGGATTCCCTATGCTATGCTGCGCGGCGTGGCGGCGTATAATTAAGTGGTAACAACGGCCCTTGGTGGGTCTTGGGCCAGCGAGACCGAGAAGACTTGAAGAGGTGTGTGTGTGTGTGTGTGTGTGTGTGTGTGTGCGTTTGTGGTGTATTGTATGCTATGCACCTATGCGTGCGTCACTGGGTTCCCTGGGGTGGAGGACCGGGGTGTGGAGATCTAGATCTTTGGTGTGATGCGATGCGATGCGCAGGTAATGTCAAGCAGGAGGGCGATCATAAGGAAGAGGGGGGCCGGATGTCGGAATTGGAAGCCAAGAACTTCTTCTCTTACACGACCCCACGACGAACTTGCATCACACGAACCAGCGCCGCCCATTGAGGGGTGGTTGTGGTTATGTATGTATATGCATGTATGCCAGGCTATATGAGCCGTGGACAGTCCACGAACACCTGCATGTTTGAACATGTTCGGGACTCATACACATCAACTCGCGACAGGCTGAAATTGCACGAATGGAAAGTAGCGCTGGGAGCGTACCAAGGGCCGGTTAACCACATACCCGCAACTCTAAACATGTGCTGCGCATGAATTTACGACTTGTCTGGCCGGGTATAGGGTCCACCACCAAGAATCATCACATCCTGACGAACCCGGTAAGGCAGATCCAAACCCGCAGGGACCACTGCTGCAGGGCAAAGTACCCGCTCATTCGAGGTGCATTGGGCGCCGCGGACGACCAGACAAGAAATCAGTGGCCTCACTAATGTCATGTCGAGGAAGTTAGTTATCAATCGTTAATTTTGCTGCGGGGCGCCAGTGTCAGTTACTCAGTGCCGGCCTCACGTTCCTGGCAACCTGGGCGCCGCGGAATCTTCATCAATTGATAAAGCGCACTCATTTCCACTATGGGGGCCGGGGGTCAGCTCTTCCCCGGCATGAGCCTGCTGGGCTACGAGTTAGTGTCGAGGGGCTAAGGTCTGAGATTGATAGAGCATAGTTCGCGCGGCAGGGGTCTGCTTGGTGACGCGCCCCTGGCTGGGTCAATATACGTGAGACGACATGGTATCATCCAATAACTTCCATATAGCATTTTCTTACATACCACTTTCGAATCCTCAGCTGCTTGCTGACCACCACCCGCACCACCAGCACCACAACCGCCAACACACAGGGCGGCTGGCCCCTCCCCTTTATTAGCCTCGGGAAGCTGACCCTTCCCTCCCCTCCACTTCATCCGATCTCTGCCGCGGCAGCGCAGCATTCCCAAATCGGACGTAGCGCACCGCGGCAGCTTCACTGACACACCCACCGCGAGACGCACAGTCGTAGTAGATCTCCCTTTGGGGAACAGACCTGGAAACGCACAAGCCCTGGGGGGGAAAGGGGTCCAGAACATCAGACGACAGCCGATATGATCCGGGTTAACAAAATCGTCGTCCTATGTTTTTTTCTCACGCACCCCAGGCTTGGGGGCCCGGGATTTGGTCCAGCTCGCAATGTGTCTGTCTGCGTTTCACGGCTTTGGAAAACAGTTGTGGAAATGAAGGCACGAGGGCGAGGTGCTCTGCTGTAGTGTGCGTGCCGGCCAGCCCCCGCCCCCCCATCTGCACGTTTATTTTTGTCCGTCTGATGAGACCGGCCCAAGAAATGTGACAGCGAGAATTTCATCTGCATCGGAGAATTATCTTTTGGTGAATGACGGTCCACCAGCCTGGCTGCCCGTCGAATTTTCATCCCTCAACTCCCCGAAGATACCCCCCGTAGTTCCCGTCGTTGTCGTACGGTAGTCTAATAAGTTGACTCGACAACGGGTTGTGTCGAAAGCTTCGCCAAACTCTTGAGGTATCATCGCCCCGTAAAACCTCCGTACTGTCATTTCGTGCGCGTCATGTGGACGTGTGGGTGTAATGTCTGTAGCCGCCGGGACTCGTCATGATGCTGCGTCAAATCCCTACCTCAGCGGGGCTTTCTCTTTGAATGGCTTTTTACTTCCCTCCTTTTGTGACACCCGAAAGTTTTGAAGTCGTCCCAGCTCTGCAAGGCCCGCAGCCTCCATCCGAGCCGAGGAGCAGAGATGCAAAAAGTATGGTATCTGTCCCAAAATCGCAATTATTCTACACCTGTCACACGCCGCAAGGCAGAACCAAGATGGGCAGCTTGCCTGACCACCCCAGGATGCGGCTGTCCCTCGCCGACTGCCGGCCTCATCCTTGCAGCGTTGCGCGCTCCAACATTCGATACTATGTTTCAGCCGCACTGCCGTCCCGAACTAGAAGCAGTTGCTCTCTTCCGTTGCTGCACAGCCCACTTGTTCTCTCCAGGCTGTGAAAGCAATCCAGGCCGGGGGACAGGCAGGCAGGCAAATTGCCGCGGGCCAGGGCAAGCCCGGGAGGGCTGTGCGACACACCAAGACCGGGGATCGTAGGCTCCGTGCTGGATACTGCAAAGAGAGAGCGGTGCGTGAATATGCTCATCTAACAGTACGCATGCGGGGACCCCGTGCCGCGATAAGGAGTCATGATCGTGACTGTGTTTTGATGGCGTTCGAGGTTAGAAAGACAATGAGACAGAACGGTGAGTGTACCGGTCGGATGGCATGTCGATCGTCTGGTTATGATGGTGGTTCGAATGGGCCGAGTCCTAGGTTTCATCTTTGGAGCTCGTTGGCATCCAAGCAAACAGTCCGTGCAAAAACGAAGATACTATGGTTAGTCGCTAACTAGACTATACGGCAGATGCTAGCACCAAAACATTTCCCAAATACGTCAACATGAAACGGGCATGGAGAAGTGAGAGAAGTCGGCAATTGTTCAATTGCAAACCGCAAAGCCATGCCCAGAAAACACAAGAACACGGACTTGCACATTTCATCCATTATTGCTTACGGGACCTGTGCTTGATGGTCCCGTCCTGTATCGTAGATGCGAGCGTGCGAGCCTCATAGCCCTCCCGCGCATGCCAGCTCAGACGGTGGCTGCTCCAGGGTGGTCGGCGATCAGTCCAGCCAAGAACTCCCGTGATACTGACACATCACATTTCGGGAAAGATATCGCGACTCGAAGAGAAATTAGATTTGATGGTGAGGGAAGTCAGCTCTGTTTCAGCCTCCGCACGCGCGCTGGTACGCGCTTGTTTTCACGCACAAGAAATCATGACTAGACTAAAGCAATTCAGGCTATCAACGATGTTCGACGACCGAGGGATTTGGCCAATGTCACATGCAGGTATCGTAACACGATGAGCTCAATCTCGTCTGTGCCGCCGATACCAATCTGAGATCGCAGTGGTGTGGTCCTGGTTACTACCGAGATGTAAGAGTTGTTTGAGGACTACGGCGGACTGCTATGGTGATGCTACTAACGATCATAATTTGAGACCCCCAGACCATCCCTGTATTATGCATTACCGGGACCGGTAGAACAAGTTCTCACAGCCTTCGAGAAATCAGTGAAAGCGACGATTTCAGCACTGGACACATGTTCGTGGTTGAGACTGATATCGGATGTGTGACACCGACGACAGTTATATTTGGTGTGTGAATAGCACGGGCTGATATAGCCTTCCTGTCTTACAGAATTTCCTCGTGGGTGTGTTGCTCTGTCCGGGCCGGCCCTTCCCTAGCAGCCTGACACCAAGACGTCCTGATCAGCATGGGAACTTCATTTACCCGGACCTGTGACTCCGTGATGTGATGTCTCCTTCATGTAACATGATGCAATGATGCGAAAAAGAAGGTGGCTTGTTCCATGGAATCTCGTCGGATTCCACTGCATTGATTGGTCATATCTCTGTAGAGCATACAGAAGCTACTCGACATCTAATGGCTAAGTTCTGTGGTTGTACTGGACGCTCTTCTGGTCCTATGAATATCCGGGGTACGTCATTCTAAGGTAATCATTCCCGAAAAATGGAACAAGACGCTGGTAAAGTTTTCGTCAAGGAGCAAAACTTTTGTATTCGAGGATTTGATGTCGTCTTCGAAATACCATGGCGCTTCTTCTTCGATTTGGCCCTCAGTTGGGATGAACTAATGGTCCAAGGACTGAAAACCTAGATAACGAGATCGTCGCGTAATTACTTATCAGCCGCGGTCTGTTGATAGAGTCTTTACGTGAGTCCAATGGGTCGGCGTTGCTGGAGAGGCCAAACTGGTACCAGTCCCAAATCAGAGCTAGAAACGAGAGCGAGTGCCAAGCCCTAGCACCGAAGTCTATTCAAGGTTTCTCTGAATTTACGACGCCTAAGATCGAGTCGGACAGCTCTATAGAGGGGACGTCTGGGCTGGATCCTCCCCGCGCGCCTACGACTCAGTCTTGATTTGTTCTTCCCAATGACCACGTCCACAGCGAAAAGACCCGCCGGACACGCATTACCTCATCTCCGCCTGTATCAAATTGAGGCCGAGTGATTGTCTGTAACTATTTCTCACAAGGTGCGTGCAGTCATGATCCTATACGACGTGTAACTTGTGAGGCATAACACCACACTCGTTGGCGGAACGAACAGCAGAACCACCTCTGAGCTGCAACCACCCGTCAGCACTACCCTCCGTCGTCAACATCATACTCCATGGTGATATCGGTAGCCTTCCCCACCATCGGTACAATACGTGGCTCCGGCTGTGCCAGTCTCGAGGTCCACCGCGGCGCCCAGGTCCGCGACTAGCGAACAAGCTTAGCGCGCACCCACTCAGCTTCGCGACGTCGCCAGCTCACCAGGAGCAATGTCCCGGCCGCCCCACAGCACCTGCCGGCCGTTGATCGAGATTATAGCCCGGTAATGATCCCAATCGGCCTGGCTGGGCGGCATCAATGCCTCGGCACCTGGATGACGCGGACGCCCGGGATGTGCGCTTGGCGTCAGCCTTGGTCCTCCGCGTACGCGCCCCGGCCAAGCGGGCCCAAGGAGGGCGAAGCTGGCCTACAAAAGCCTAAAAACGCTGGCCTGGTTGTTCTTGCGTGCAGTTCCTGGGGGCTGGAGCGTCCATTTAAGAATGCCAATCCAGATCACTCGGTGGCGTAGAAGTCTTGTCTGCGAGATGACAGCATGAACGGCCAATGGAATACGGGTAATTGGCAACTTGCCCAAGCCACAGAGACACAAACGAGACACTTGGCGATAACGATGTGAGAAACAGTTTCGATGTCCTGTATCTATGTAGCTTAGAATATAGATAAATGCAGGAGCAACTCCCAGGTTTTCTACCGTCTGACGGTTGCTACGGATCAAGTGCTTGAACTGGTTCTCCCCAACTGATATTTCATACTAAGCGGACAGAAACTACAACATGAACTTCCAAAGTAGAATAATCTTTATGGGCCTCGGTAAGCAATCGAGCCCGCCTTGACCACCCAATCCCACACACAGCAAAGCTAACTTCCTCGCCTCAGCGTCCCTAGCCCTAGCCTCGTCCGACTACGACGCCGAAGATGCCCTGGACGACTACTGGGACGCCCGCGAGGACGCCCTCGAGGCCGAGCGCCTGGAGTCGAACATCCAGACCGCGCACGGCGTGCTGGGCTGCCTCGCCTTCGCGCTCTTCTTCCCCATGGGCGGCATCCTCATCCGCGTCTTCCCGCGCCGCATCACCGTCTGGCTGCACGCCGCCTGGCAGATATTCACCTGGTGCATCGTGCTCGCCGTCATGGCCATGGGCATCTGGATGGCCAACGGCAACGAGTACATGGAGAGCTACCACGCGCGCATCGGCCTCGTCGTCTGCTGCGGGGTCGCCCTGCAGCCCTTCACGGGGCTGCTGCACCACCTGCGCTTCAAGAGGATCGGGCGGCGGACGCTGGTCTCGTACGTGCACATCTGGTGGGGCATCCCGGTGATCACGCTCGGCGCCATCAACGGCGGCTTCGGGCTGCAGCTCGCCGGGTCGAGCAGGACGTACATGATCGTCTACGGCGTCTTCGCGGCCCTCATCTGGCTGGGGTGGATGGGTCTGTCGTTCTTGTCGCAGTGCCTCAAGAGCTCGAAGAAGTCGCCGGCTCAAAGCGGCAGGAAGATTTCGAATGACGAGCTTCCGGTCATGAGGGATGCCACGAATGATCAGCCACAGGCCGGACAAAAGCAGTATGCCTAGGCGGTTATTGCAGAGACGAGACTCAGCAACTGTAAGATTAGGTTTCACGGGCAGATTTGTGTGGTAGTTACGGAGTTTTGGAGTACAGCTTCGCGGATGTGAAGCGGGTAGTGGCTGGAAGTAGAGGGCAACAATCGATATAATAATGCTGCGAACTGAGAATTCGTTCATACATTGCTCCTGGTCGGATCACTTGGTCCTGAAGTGGATCACAGCCAGGACGCGGGCTCCTAGTGATGACCGTATTCACCCCTGAAGCTTCCATCCGGGCTCATCGGTTCTCTTTCTACGCTTATCCTCCAACAACTGAACAACAAGGCACCCGCCGCAAGCTCACCCTGGGGCACACTCGCGGTCCACCATAAACGTTGAAAGCTCCGAGTTCTGCCACGTTAAAACGGCGGTTTCATTTGTTGTAGTACGTGCAAATATATTGCTGCATACTGAGCCTGTCATGGTCAGCGGGCCCAAATGGACCTGTACCATGGCGATGCCATGTTCTGCGAAATAGCGTCGGATATTTCCCTGTTAATTTGTAGGTTAAGCTCGTCTTTACTTACCCTGGGGCGTCGGTGTTTCTACAGCGGATGTAGTCGACTTGCAGCCTGTTGTCGAATCGCTAGCGCTAGGAGTATCATTAGGAACGGCTTTGTGCGGTGAGAAAGACGTGTAGAAGCTTGCCAGAACTAGAGTCAAGGTAAATTCTGGCCCGGGAGGAGAACCTGGTCCAAGTGGCCCGGCAATGGGATAGACCCCGAAGGCGAGAGCAATTAGCTCACTGAGCCGACATCGTGAGCTCGGTGGGTTCGCGCTGTGTAAATAGGGCTAAGGAACGGAATCTACTATTGAACCTCGCCGGAGTGCTGGCCTTGGGCTACTTAACTTAACGATTCTAGTCTTCGCACGGCTTAAAACTAATCTCAATTAGCCTCATCGCGAGGCTATCACTATTTTCTTAGTAATAAAACATCCCATTCTTTTTACCAGCTACTTTTACTGACATTATTTTTATTTTTTTAACGCTATGTTGTTCAGCGTTTATAATTGTGCATTGGGATTACTTACAGTTTAATTTCTTTTTCTTTAAAAAAAAATAAGAGAGATTCGTGCCCGGATTATGAACAAAACCCACTACTATTGAACCGAAGATTGACAGGAGTGCATCACAAGCTCTTGGGTGAGAGCGAGTCATATTACGGTGAACTTCCGAGTTACTCGAATCTCTATGTCAGCCTCGCTCCCCAGTCACTGATCAACTAATGTGGCCAAGACATTTCTCCTCACCGTTCTTTCTGGCCTGGGTGGAACACACGACTAACCATGTGTGCGGAGTAGGTCTTGACGTGTTTGGATGTGTATGCAATGACTGTGGGCCTGATTATCCACCCTGGTATGCCCGAATATGAAATATCTCCAGTAGCCGCAGATAGCGGGTGTCTTCTTGAATCGACGCCCACAGTAAGAACCAGACTCGGCTTTCCTAATTTGTGCGGCCTATCGGGCGGGAATTCAATGGCCGCAGCCCACCTCGATGTGATGGCCTTATCGTCCCTGACGATGCTAGAAAATTGCCACAGTGCTTGGGCGTATTCAGTGTTGATCTTGATACCTGACATGCTGACAGCTTCAGATCAACCCGCGTTTTCCGGTGAGTATGCGGCAATGGTCCTGTTCACCCCGGCATTCAACGCATTTAGCAAGATGGTGTCTTCGGAAAACTCCTGACATCTGGATTAGCGCGTTGCAAATACAACGAGGTCTCCAGCAGCCGAAGGATCGGCGAAACAATGACCGAAAACCGAGCTCCCTCAATATTCATATTCCGCTTTAATGATTTGTGCCTGGCTTAATGCCTGGCTTTGGACTGTATTAGATTTCACAGCTTGCTTGATGACCACGAGTGGTGTCCAATCTAGCCTGTACCTGTTCACGCAGTGGCTCAGTAAGTACCAGAGGTCGTACATCTCAACCACTCCCGGGTTTAGCCTCTGTTGTTCCGTGGGCAAGTTCAGCTTTAATTCAACTGAGTACAGACAGTTTCTTTCAATGCTCAGGAAGCTATATCAACTACGTTTCTGATGGCTTTGGTCCGTATGGCTAGCAGTTCTGGAAGCTTGGGCTCATGCATTGGAATGGGATATAGTAGTTAAGAGGCTCGGCTAGTTCTAACTATCCGCGAGCCGACAGTCTACACGTGTAATGATAATAAGACCGACGGGACTGTTGCCCCTGGTCAATGCAGACCGTTTCTAGCCAGTCATTCTGACGATCGGCGGGCGGATGCAAGGCACACGATAGCCTCGAGATCTGTCCGCGGCTGTGCTACCTATTTGAGGGACGCTCGCCGTATCTTTCCCCGCGCCCCCCTGGAATGGAACTCCTCGCCTATTGTCGATCCTGAGCTGGCGGTGCGGACAATTGTCTGCATTCAATTGGCCTTCAGGTACTTCAGTCGCCTCCTGCATCTCGAGATGCAAGATCAAGCAACGAGCGGCTTGAGCCCCGGCGTCTCATGTGCATGTAAGTGATGGGTCATTGTCCCCCAGTGCGGAGTTCGCGTCCGTTGGAAAAGGCAATTTCACGTTATGCATGCCTCTCTCGCAACGAAATCGCCCAACATTTCCTCGGCTGGGGAAAACAGGAAGGATTACCGCGTGGGGGCTCATTCAAGTTTTTTGAGTCGAGAACTTTCAAGACGTCATCCCTCTCCCACGGTCCCACATCTGTGCCAGACCCACCCCCATGCTATTCGGCCTCGAAAACCCGGGGATGAGTGGAAAACCGGGTCTTGGAACCACACTGCTTTTTTGACGGGTCTCTCTCTCCTTAATCGTGTCTGCCGGAATTCACACTCGACTCCTGTTCGTAGTATAACCCGCCGAGGACGATCTGGATGCTGATCTCGGAAGCGGGGGAGAACCACTTCTTATGTACACTACGCACACAACTACCACGACGGACAGAATGCCTATTTTTGGCGGAGGCGCTACTATGGCCCCGACTCCTGGCCGGTCGAGAGTGACTGACCAGACCCGTTTCAGGCCGGGCCTTTGTCGGTGCAAGTGGATACCGCCCGAAACTGCAACCGGCCGGTCGACGTCGGTCGAATATGAGAGAATAGTAACGTAGGCACCGCTCATGACTGGTGAGCCCTGTCCACTTCAATGTTGGTCCGTGGGCGCCCAATGACGTCCGTCGCAATGCGGTCCTGTCGGTGCCGTCAGCTGGCGCGTGATGCGTGGGTCCGCCCCGGATCGCTCCACCGGCGGTCACGATCCTTGGCTCTGTGGTTGCTCCCGCGCCTCACTTTTGGCGAGCTGACATGTCGGCCGCAAATTGTCAAGACACAGGACGTCATTACTTGGCCCCAAATCGGACATGCGCTTGGCCATGAAACAGAAACATAAAATGAAGCCGTCGGCCGCGACGTCTAGATATTGTCTCTCCCGTCGGCAGAAGCAGTTCTCTCAGCCTTTGGCCGCCTACCCCTTCAACCTACCACACTGAGACGCAGCCCGTCTGGACCTTGAGGCATCCAGATCCAATCAGAATATTATCAACCTCCTTCATCTATTTCTCCGAATGCCCGCCGATACCATGGTGAAGGGATCAAGTGCGGCCATGGCCGAGAATCCTCGCCACGATGCCGTTTTACACCTCGCCCGAGACGACCGCGCCATGATGGAGGCGTACGGCAAGGCTAGCTTCTCAGCCATACGAGCAAACACATACGTGACAGCAGTCGCAGCATTCACCGTCATTGGTGCCCTGTGCTTCGGCATAGATCAGGGTGAGTTCCCCTAAAAATGACACGTTTGCTGCACAGCCAGCCTCCACCCCACCCCCCCTACCCGGTATGAGTCGGCGGCATTAACCCGTATAAAATAGGTATCATGTCGGTGATCTTGGTGATGAAACAATTCCAGAAACAATTCCCCGAGCTCGCCGACGGCGCCCCGTCACAGGGCTTCTACAAGGGCCTCGTCACGGCGCTGCTGGAGCTGGGCGCCTTCATCGGCGCCTTCGCGGCGCCGCACATCTCGGACCACCTGAGCCGGAGGATGTCCATGCGCGTGGGCTGCTTCTTCTTCCTGTTCGGCGCCGCGATCCAGACCGGCTCCATGAACTACGACACCGTCGTGGCCGGCCGCTTCGTCGGCGGCGTGGGCATCGGCCTGCTGTCGAGCACCATGTCCGTCTACATCAGCGAGATCGCCCCGCCCAACATGCGCGGCATTCTCCTCGACCTCAACGAGTTCTTCGTCGTCCTCGGCATCGTGGTCGCGTACTGGACGTGCTTCGGTACGCGGTACCTGGCCGGCGACGCGTCCTTCCGCGTCCCCTTCGGCCTGCAGATGGCCCCCGGCGTTATCCTCCTCATCGGGTCGTTTGCCCTGCCCCCCAGCCCTCGGTGGCTCGCCATGAAGGGCCGCGACGACGAGGCCCTGGCCGTGCTCGCCAGGCTCCGCCAGCGCAGCGCCGACGACATGCTTGTCCAGGCCGAGTGGCTGGGCATGCGGGCCGAGAACCGGGTCACCGGCGAGGTCCTGATCGAGCGCCACCCCACGCTGCAGACCGGCTCGCTCAAGGACAAGGTCAAGCTCGATCTGTGGGCCTGGGTCGACACCTGGCGGCCCGGCTGCTGGCGCCGCACCCTGGTCTCGGTCCTCATGTGCTTCTTCCAGCAGATGATTGGCATCAACGCTCTCATCTACTACGCTCCCTCGATGGTCGCCGCCCTCGGCTTCTCGTACGAGCAGCAGCTAGTCCAGTCCGGTATCATCAACGTCACCCAGCTGGCCGGAACCATCATCAGCTTCTTCCTCATCGACCGCCTCGGCAGGAAGCCCCTGCTCCTCCTCGGCTCGGTCGGCACCACCATCTGCATGGTCATCGTCGGCGTCCTGATCAAGCTGTTTGGCGAGTCTTGGGCCGCTCATGCCGCCGAGGCCAAGTGTGCCCTGGCATTCCTCAACCTGTATATGGTTATTTTCGGTATCAGCTGGGGCCCTGTTCCCTGGGCGATGCCGTCCGAGCTCTTCAGCTCATCACTTCGTGCGCGTGGTGTCGCTTGGTCGGCTATGTCGATTTGGTATGTCATTCCCCTCAACAAGAGCCATCCTCCGCCTCGGTCACTATGGCATAGAGCTAACAGTTCGTAGGCTGTTCAACTTCATCGTCGGCCTCATCGTGCCCCCTATGCTCGAGAGCATCGGTTGGGGCACATTCATCTTTTTCGCCGCCTGGGCCACTATTGCTGGTATCTGGACCTTCTTCTTCGTCCCAGAGACAAAGGACAAGACCCTCGAGCAGCTGGACAGGCTCTTCAACGACGCGACTGGCCAGAAAGACGAGGAGCGCCGGCAGCGTATTCTGGGTAGCCTTGCTGTGGAGGTCTATGGGCAGGGAGGCCAGAAGGCCACGGGAGATACCAGCTCAGACACAAGCTCGGACAAGATCCGCGTCGAGAGACATGAGCAGGTGTGAGCATTTCGAGTGGCGGATTTCATTGTATTTTTACATATACCAGTTAGCGTTGAGCTAAAGTCATTAGCGAAGGGCGTTGTCGATTCCAATTTCAAGATACCAATTTTCGTTCATGAATGTACCCTGCCTATGAAGTCTGTCTTCGGTCCTGCTTGCACATATATGTGTCATGAGGAGTGTGACAGCTTAAGAACATGAGCAAGCTTGGAGCATTGCACGTGTAACGATTGCATGGCCACAGACTGGTGGATGAAATCCAATTATCAATGCTTGGCGAAGTCACCTGTGTCCATTCCGAGAAAACGACGCTTATCAATCGAGAACGCTTAGTTAAAGGCTTCATCTGACAGCAGTAAGAGGTCCCACGGGGTGTTTACGCTCAAAGAGATCTACTTGGTAACGTCATCAGCCTCGCGTCGGCTAAGATTGCTTTCCAGGAGCCTCACATCATGAAAGTACCGTGCATGCAACTATGCACTTCGGGCACAGTGACGTCTATCTTATTCGTTCCCACGGCAGTGACAGAGGACTCAATACCAGAAAGTTGACCATATCGCTGTGAGAACAGGTCAGTCTCTAGTCGGCCTAACATTTCCATCTCCTGTAACGTATCTTCTGCTGCTTCGTCAGCAAGGTATTTACAAAGGTGAATAGGCGCCTCATTGGAAGTTCAGGCTACCAACCGGCTTCGAATGGACAGCTCAATACGGATTTTCGCTCCCTTCACATTCCGAATAAAATTCCGATTCCGTGAGGACGTCGGAGTGAGGCAGGATATGGAACAGAAGTCGCTGGAACTTTTCAATGATAACTTCCGCATGCGGCCGAAGTGTACCGTGAGGTTCACCCAGCGGAAGATGGTCCGGAACGTCACTTGCAATTGCGCGCAAGAGCACCTTAATTCTTTGCGCGCGAGCCGGAGCCCCGGGGACTAGAGCGCCGAGATCACAGGCCCGATAGTACTCAGGCACCGATACTCCGGGCCAATCCGAGCAATGGGCGCCCCACAACCGCAAATCTTGTGGACGAGTTGGATCTTCCATGGAGCTGACGATGCTGATCCGACGCGTTGAGCGGCTTGACGGGACAGAAGATTAGGACCTTATTGCTATTGACTTCAATGCCGGGGTGCTCACAACTGTATCTCATCTAAGAACCTGCAAATCTGCATATGGCTGACCAGAGACGCTGTTCCATAATCCAAAAACAGCTTGACAACACTGTCCATCCCAACCTTGATTTTCCCATCGATATGGTCCATTATGAGGCGCATACCACGAGCATTTGTCCTTCTATCGGCATTCTCGATGTAGATGTCGAAACGCCTGATGTTCTTGCAATCCTCAAAGGCAGAAAGAAGAGTGTCAAGGCGGCTGAGGATTGAGCCGAAGCTCACGTCAGAGGCCGCAGGACCTGCCCAGGTCATTCTTCGGTGACCCACGAAGGGGGGCCTGCCGTCCAAAGTCCTCCGGCACGGGAACGACGTCGTGATATTCAGGGTGAGCGTTGTTGCGTTGGCGATCTGGTAGCTGAAGAATGGCGGGAGTTCCAGCGGATTGTCATCCGGCCTTAGTGTCACGACAAAGCTCATGAGGTCAAACAGAAGGGGCTGTGCCTCCTTGAGGAACAGACTGCATGTGGCCAAAATCGGTGTGAGGAATGTCCGTCGTCCGCCTACACGGGACCTGCGGGCGTCGTTTGTTACCTCGTATGTCTTGTCACAAAAGGTGGTACTTGACGACGAGGTGGTCATCGCCCTTTGTGACATCGGAGATGATGTCTTCAAAGAGAAAGCGGTATATCTTGACCCGCAACTCTGGCGCTATGTTTTCAAAGGAAGGTTTCTCCTCCGCTGCTGATTCGCTGCTCTCTGCTGCTGATTTGTTGCTGTCTTCTGCTGGTCTGCTGCTCTTCGCTGCAGCTCCGCTGGAGTTTGTCTTTGATGAAGATATCGTGATGGGTATCAAAATTCGGGTATTGCTCGATTTTGTTTCGTTGTAATCTCTCCAACAAGAAAGGAGTGACAAGATGCCATGTGAGAATATTACCTGAGTGACCAATTTGGTACTAAGTTATTGATAGAAGAAACTGGGCCTCGTTGGCTCAGATTCGAGGTAAAGACAATGTTTCTCGCGAGCAGTATAGTCAGGGAAAGGGCGTCCAGCCATCCGTCAGTCGGTCGACGGGAGAGACCGACCACTCGTCAATCACCTGGCGGCGGCAAACTATCGCTCATGAGGTAGTCGCGGGTGGCAAAGCCAGCAATGATGGCAAGCTCTGTCTCCAGGTCTACAATTTCTTCCTATCTCCCACATTTCTCGTCGACAGGCAGGCACGACGTTTGCACTACGATCTTCAAATTTGCAACCGAGTGAGGCATTTGTGATTATAATATCTTTATTAGTATCTATAAAGTCTTCCCTGTCAGTCCCGTCTTTCATTATCTCCAAGATCGGAAGAACTAGACGTAGCTTCACCAATGGGAAACATGGTCTGCCGTTGCTCCGGCGGCCATCCACGTGGCAGTGGCACGTTGTCGGGCTCATTCAGAGGCCACTCTGGATATGATGAAGGCATGCTGTACTCGTTTGGGCCGGACATGGTCGCGTATGTTTCCACGATCCTGCCAATCGTGCTGTTCCCTGTCCTTCCGGACCTCACTGTGACGCTGTCCTCCACCCACAACGTGTCGCTAGGCCGGTGGTCCACAGCCCCGCTGGCCGCTGGTCTGTCCGACATCTCTTCTAGAAAGTCAATCCTTGCCGTGCTTGCGCTAGGTATAGGCACGCTCGTCGAGTATTTATGCATTTTGTGCCGGCTCGTGAAGGTGGAAACCGAGTGCACGTCAGAGTTGCTTCGCGAGATGCCGAGATGAGTGGGCTCCGGGGAAGACGGCCGAGGACCAGCATCGGAAACCCTGCTCGGGGGCATCGGGAAGGCGTCGACTTTCGCATCTGCAAGCTTCAAGCTGTTCATCCTTAGGGGCCCCTCCCGGCTGATGCTGAGGTCGGTGGATCTCTTCGGATATTTGCTCCTGCCGTATCGACTCCCGCTGTACCCAAATTTGCTCCGAATGGTTGAGCCGTTTAGGACCGGCCATGCCCTGACCGCCAGGATCCTAATAGTTGGTAGGCTCGTGCAGATCATGCCGACATTTAGTTCGATGGTCGACCAGATCGCAACCGACGTGTTGTCCCAGCTCACATTCGAAGAGGAAGCGTATTTCATAAGCGACTGGAGACGCAAAATGCTGACAACAGTCACGAAGGTGCCCACGAAGAACATCAAGCCGACGCTGACCTTTTTCTTCCAGTGCAGCTTCAGTGCTGGAAGCTGCGAAAGAGGAATCGCCAGCATCCAAATATCGAGGGCAACACTGACTGCAGCCCTAATAAGGCAAGTCAGCATGTTATTCTCGCGCAGTATGTGCGTGTAAAAGCTTTGACTGGATACTTAAGCAGGAAACAGGATAGCAGAGCCGTACGGAAGGGGACTGGGAATACGTACTGGGTCCAGGAGATTGCATTGAGGTTCAGGCATTTTCCTTTATGCTCTCCGTCCCATGACTCCCAGAAATATGATATGGGGGCGCATTCAAAAATAGAAATGAATACAAAGGCGACCATATACAGCACGATGAGTATGATTGTCCCCCAAAGTACTCTGCGGACAGGCCGGGCTGGAAACACACGGAGGTAAAAGAACAATAGGGACAGTTTGACCATCGGCAGCCCAAGGACATAGAGGATCTGCAGGACATAAAAGTACTTCGCAAACAGTGTGATGTCGTCGAATGACAGAGTCCATATGTCACGGCCGAGCCCGTAGCCGCCCGCCCCCAAGGTTGCCAGCAGCGTGGAGGGGATTCCGAGGACGAGCGTGGCCAGTATGATCCAGTCGTCCGTGCCGATGCTACCGGTCTCGCCCATGAAGGTCCTGACGTAGAAGCGCAGGGCGACCACAGAAGCGGACAGCGCGAGCAGCGCATACGAGATGCCGTCGATAACAGGTCGCTGATCTCGAACGGGTGCACCACATGTCGTTGAGCTGATGTTGAGTGTCGTGAGTGCCTCCTTCACGGTGCAGCTGGCCAAGACGCATGATGAGACGTTGGCCTGCAGGGTGCTGCTTTCGCAAATGCATGTCTGGTTGGTGATGGGACATGGAGATGCCGGGCTGGTGAGTGTGTCCAAGAGGCACGACAGCTGGGGGAAAGTCAGAGGACATGCACCAGAAGACAAAGAAGGAGTGAACCTACTGCACAGCTTGGCACGCCGGCCAGCACCGATGCCTGGGTGCAACCTATTTGTACCAGGCTAAGCAGCACGAGCAACTTGGCCAACGGGGCCACCATGGTTACGAACAGGCTGCGTGATGTGCTCGGAAGTTGTTCCTCTCGGAGGGCAACATTGCAACACAACTGGCAAAAGAAACAAGGGAGACCAGGCTGTTAAGGCCATGCGGGTTCATCGGGTATGCGCCCCCCCGCCCCCCAAGTCCCAGGCGACCGGTTCCCTTAGGTTGCAGATAAGAAGCAGACGCACGTGGAGCACGACATAATATCTGCGCCCTGTTTCAACGTCCCCGTTCTGAGGTTGGATGCCCCCGCCATTGTTTCGCAGCGGCGCAGGCCATGCGCTGCGGGGCCAGCCTCGCCCCCCACGCAGCCCTCGTGCCGGGCGAAGGACATCCCAATTGGTAGGACCAGCGCCGCCGCGAATCGTGGACCCGAACCTTGTCGTCCCGGGCTCATCTCGCTAGGAGGGGTTTGGCCGGGTGGGTGGGTGAGTTTGCGCGAGCGGACCGAGCTCACACCCTCCGGGGAGGCGCCTTCATCCCGGTGATGCGACTCTGGCGAACCTAGCGCTCGGCGGGCAGGGAACGGCTGGATGGGGGGGAATCCAGAATCTTGGGATGCCATGACTCGGCTCCATCCTTCCCGCCCCATACTCCAATAGGGCAGGGCACCGTGGGACCTGCAGGACTATCTTGGTCGATTGAGATGAGCTGAGGACCTTGACTTGATCTGTGAGTCTCGAGCCGGGACACATGAAGTCACGAGGTTGCTCTCTGAATCAGACACATGGGGTTATCAGTGGGTTTGCGTACCTGAACGGGTGCCTCCCGCCGTAGATCCGGCACCATAGCTCGCGGGGCCCTCTTTTCCCGCGAGGCGTGCGGTAAATGAGGAAACCTTATTTGTCTGATCTATCGTAGCTCTTCCCTGCGAACGGGGCGCCTCTCGTCAAGACTGTGGATTCTTGCGAACAGACCTGGGCAAGCACGCAACCACCACCAAGTGCTTCGAGAGCATCCCAAGACTTCGGTTGTCTTTATTTGTCTCGTCAGCTGATGCGTTTCAGGGACACTCTGTCATGATTTGTGGCTTTTGTAGTGGACGTACGTCGGATGAACAATTTGAGCCCCTGTCGAGCCCGTGCGGTATTGAAACAGTGAACTTGACAGCATACAATGGCTGTCAAGCTTATAATTTCTGTGGCGAGAGTAAGTATCGTGCTGTGCGACTCGAATGGAGCTGACTTTGTCTTGTCATGAATCAGGCCAAGAAACGGCCGCGAAATCACCAAGCATACTGCCAACGTCTCTCCAACTCAAAACCCGGATTGGTCACTAAAGTTAGCGTCTCGAGACATGAGCTGGGTGGAGCGCACGAGCATCCGCCGTTGTCAAAAGCATCTTCATTAGGCTATAATTAGGCCTCGATTTTTCTGGTCCGATCGCAGAACAGGCTCAAGCTCAAGGCTTTGACGGCTTGAGGCCCAGCAGTTCCGCCTCCACGTTGACAATGTTAGGGACCTCCTCCTTCAGGCTCGGAGAAGTCGGGTTCCAACCAAGATACTTGCGCGCCCTCTTTGCGTAGCCACGCGAGTTAAGACCATAGGATGCAGCCTCAAACCCCGCGATCTCCTTGGCCTCATCCACGTCCAGAGGCTTTGCAAGATCAGTACGACTTCCGCAATACGCGGCAAAAAATAAATTAAAAATGGAACGACCAGGAAGCTTACCTCGAGTTTGGTGTCCTTGATGTAACCTTTGGAGTACGCAGCTTCAGCAACCCACCCGGCGACCTCGCCCCAAACGTGGTACCCTCCTTCAGCAAGAAGATAACCTTCCTTCGGGCCCCAGATGTGCTGATCTAGATCGGGGTCGGGCTTCAGCGCGGCGTCCACCATCTTGATGTACAGATCGGTCAAATCGTGAACATGAACGTTATCCATTGACGCCTTTCCCGTTCCGATGACGGGTGCTCTTCCACGCTTCAGGGTCATGTTGGCCATCACGTATACCTGGCGACTCTTGGTGTTGCCGACTCCTCTGCCCTTGCCATAAATGGTAGGAGGACATATGATTGCCGCCTTGATAGCCGGGTGCCCGGCGGCATCCAACACGATCTTGTCGACGTTCCGGTGGAAGGCGTGGTCAGGCAGGCTGGTAAGGGCATCAATGCCCTCGAGGTCATTGTACGGCTCGTACGCGAGTGGCTGGCCGTATCGGTTGGCGTCCGTGTCCTGGTAAGTCAAGATGCCCGTGCCGCCGGTGTGGATCCAGTAGCCGGGCTTCTCGTTGCTGTGCCCTGACGCGAGGCCCTTTGCAAAGGCTTTCGCCGCCCCTTCGTGGTCAGATGCATCGGCAGTGTCTGCCCAACGATCAGCGCCTGTTCAGTCAAAGCAACTACGGCGCCAACCAGAGCTCAGTGGTTGCATACGGACGAGAATATCAGTCTTTGAGGCCTCTTCCTCCAGCAGCTTGGAGTCGTCTAGTGTGCCGTAGACGACACGGACATTTGGGTACTTCTCCTTGACTGGTGCGGCCTTGAACTCATTCCGGACCAAAACAGAGTATTCGAAACCCGGGTGAATCTGTTGAAGAACATGGAAGATATCCCCTCCGGTGTACCCCGTGATACCTGTCCTGCAGAGGGGGGTCGGAAACGGTCAGCTTGGCCCCTGACGATCAGGCGCTGCGTCCGGAGAGCACTCACAAGAAAAGTTTTACCATGTTGGTCTATCGAGAAGGTGGCCCAGTGGATGAATGCTCAGACTTGGTGAGTTCGTGTTCATCAATGATACAATCTGAAGAAGAGGGGCTTTTTATAAAAACACCATGCTTACAAACATTGAATGTTTTGCCGCGACAACGCTCTTCACATGACGTCTAAGATGCAGATACCCTAACCCCCGCCTAAACACTATTCCAGCCGGGGTGATGTCATCACGACATCGCAGCAGCACTGCGCTGTGCGATAATGGTCCAAAAACGGTTGTGTGAGCGAGAAAGTATGTCACTGGATGAGCGAACATACTGGAACCAACCTCGGATTCCTACAAAAGAGGTCGTGTTTGCTTCTACCAGCCCCCTACAAAAGTCTCAGAATTTCATCTTTCCACACCGGGACAGTCTTTAAGCTGAGAGCAACAGACGGACAAAACATTTATCAGTTAGGTCATTCACACTTGAGCCAAGCCTGCACAGCACGTCAACATGTCCCTAGCAGCGTTCCGCCGGCACCACCAGCATGACGAGCTGGCCCAGCTCGCCGAGTCACATTTTCAGCAAAACTTGACGGTGGAGGACCGAAAAGAGCTGAAGGGAGCCGCCAAAACAATCACCTGGCACGCAACCCTCGGCTCCATCATTGGCCTGGGGCTCGGCTCCTTCCTGGCATATCGTGTCCGCGGGCTCCGGAAGAACTGGTTCAACGAGCTCAGGACTGCTGATAAGCCAAAGCAGGTGATTTTCCAAAGCGGCAAGATAAGTATGTTTGGCGTCTCCAGGCCACACTTTCTGCCAATGTCATTCAAATTGACGAGAATCTCACAGTGGATGTGCCGGACGTGACACAGCTAATGGCACCATCACCCTTGGGCGACGTTGCGGCCTACTTCTTCCTAGGCATGGGCGGGCTATTCCTGGGTGGTGAGACAGGATTCTTGACGGGCTCATCCATCGCTGCCCGCAGGGTGAGGGCTGATGCCGAAAGGCGTAAGCGAGTTGAGAACGCATACCGATCATTCAAAATCGATTTGCTCCGTAAAGAAGCGGAATACCTCGAGAAAGGCGGTCCTCTGCTGTAATACTCCACACGGGATAGGTCGCGTTGCGGCAACAGTCTACTACATAATTCCTAGATTGAGCAGGATGGGATGGCGTTTAACAAAATTTACTTCGGGGCATTAGACCAATCGAGCTTGGTATATAGTTGTGGATATAGTTTCTCATGGGTGAGAGTCGCTGAAGGAGGCTTGAAGCACCTTAACTATGAGCAGCGAGAGTTGAGCTTTAGCCACAGGTCCACTTGACCATTTGAAAAATAAACAATTACTAATGAATCTTGCCCAGCATATCACTTACTGTCGGAGAACAGGAGTCAAAATAATCACAGATTCGAGACGTGCGTGGGCTCAAGAATGTCCCAACCGGAATACGACCCCCGACGCAGGAGGGAGGTTTGCAAATGGTTTAGTAGTTTCACAAATTAGTGGAATAGCTCACTGTCGCATGGGAATGCGATGAGGAGAAAGTGGCATGTATTGATTTACAAATCGCTTGATCGTGCAGTTGCCGAAACTCTTTCAAGAGCAATGGCCTGATTAGCAACGTCTTCATCTCAAGGTAGTACGCGAATAAGTAAAAATCAGAGAGCTAGGACACGAGAGGAGATGTCAGGGAGTAGCCTCCCGTTGTACTAACAGACCAAAAGATCAAGCAATGACGAGGCTCACTCGTCATCCGGCGGGTCCGCCAATAGACTTCTCTGACAAGAGACTTGATGATCAATTCATTCGAGCTCCGCAACGGTAGCTGATCGAGTCTCATGGAATAACAGGTAGACTCGGTACTTAAATGTGCAGGTTGGCCATCTGAGAGGCGTTGAAAGAGACGTGCAAGTGCTTTGAGCGCGTGAAGGGTAAATCGGCATGCACTGAAGAGCGCAAAAGATGTTTCACACTTGACGCTAAGTGCAAAGCGAATAAAACACTACGACGCAAGAAGCCGATGGTGAGGGGTGTAGAGCCGGGTCATTTTGGCTTGACACTTTAGAAGTAGGACTCCATTTCTTAGAATCCTACGAGTCTCCAACCAGATCTCGTTCTGAAGGAAAGGAGTGATGTTGGGCACAAATCCTGGGCACCGCGAGAAGAAATGAACTGAAGCGCGTCGATTCGCACTATTTGTTGATTACACCGTATAAATTTCCAGGGTTTGCTGGTGGCAAGTGTGTAGAATTCGCTTTTTTAGCGACGGAGGCAATGGTTTGTGACCGCGAAATTTCGATCTTGAATCCGAAGTCTGACTTTGGTTTTAGCTCCGAGCACTCCCAAAGTCTGGCCGCGTGGGTATCTGTAGATGATGCAGTCTACAGGTGCATAACATCATTATTCGATATAGTTACCAAACATCATCTTTCGGCTCCATGGTTGTCCGAAGTGTAGCACAACCAGCACCAAGTTGATGACATCTGACTGGAATATCGCGTCTGGACCGACTTCATGTCACAGAAAGTGACGTCCCAACAAAGACAACCAGGATCGCTGCGTACGCAGCCACAGAAACCAACACCGTCGGCCCGTCCAGACCGCCACCGAGCATGGGCAGCGCCAAGAACACGGCGAAGAGCATTGTGGTGACGCTCGTGACGATGAGCGAGACAAGGAGGCTGTTGCTGAGTGCCATGATGAGCATCGGCGCTATGATTGCCAGCCCGCCGAATATCCCTAATGTCAAGCGCTCAAAGAAGAGGCGAACCTCATTCCGTTTCCACGTGTCGGTGCGAGACTCCCCCGGAAGTATGTTGCTCTCGGGGTCCCACGGCGCCGATCGCCGCCGGTGTCTGTCTGTCAAACGTTGGACCTGTTCTTCGGTGCGACCGGGGTGTTTGAAGAGCCCCTCTCGTTTCATGAGTATGAAGCCGAGCCTGTCTGCCGTTGTGATCACAAAGGGATCTGTGTAGCCGTTGGCTCGGCTTCGTTCCTGCTTTTCACCCATCAAGTCGTAATTGCGTATTGCTGAGGCTGATGAGATGATTTGTTCATTAATGTTCGCTCCAAGTATCGGCTGGCATTGAGGTCCTCTTATGGGGCAAGGGGGGTGGAGAGGATCCTTGCATATCTTACAGTAGTCATCGAGAAGCCTCTTGGCCGTATCCATCGTTCCTTCATTGGCACATTGCGTATTATGTATATTGGCCACGACACGCACAAGCCGGTGCTGTAAGTCATGCATTACCATTCTTTGCAACGTCGCGAGTTCGATCCCATATACTCGCTTCTGACCAAACAAGCTAGGGCCGCCTAGCAGTGCGAGCGTTTGAGGAAAGTCAAGCTCCTCGAGCTCCGCTTCGTCGATGTCATACCTATCCACATGCACGGGCTCTTGACCAGAGGATCGTAGACCGCTCGGTGAGGAGGACTCTGGTGGCTCAGCGTAATCGGAGTTCGCTTGATGATTCGTTGCTGGCATATGTGACTGAACAGGCGTCTCAGGGGCGGGGGGTACTGGGTCCCGGCTTTCTTCGGCCCGTCTCTCAGCTCGACGACGACGATGCGAACTCATTGGCGAACCACCAACATCGACCCGATTAGACCTCTTTGAGGGCATTGAGCCCCTTTTGTTGTGTCCAGTTCCTGCCATATTGGTTCCCTGCTGTTCAAGTAACTGCGAAACTATCCAGGTAGGCTTGGGAGTCTGAACCTTGTAGGGCTCTAACGATGAAGAATATCCTGAACAGTCCTGCCAGCTTTCCAACCTTACCGTGGTAGGAAGTTCCCCTCAGCTCGACGGACTTGGGTTCTGATACGTCAGGTTGCCCACCATTGCTCGGTTATATGCAGCCTTTTCCAAAAGGATGGTTACACCGATTTGTGGGTCAGCAAGCTGCAGGAAGCTTGACCTCTGTCAAAGGGGGAGTGTGAGGGGGACTTTAGGCTGTTTAAGTAAATCGAGGCCGTGCTTTTTGATACTGTCACCCTGTAGCTTGAAGGGTCTGGAGTTTGAAGCCTGGGTCATGTTGTCAGACCTGAAAAACTCACGGTGTCGACTGCCCTGTGAGGCCGATAGAGTTGACCTCAAGCTGAAAGAACAGGGGTTGAAATTGGATGTCTTGACTGCAAGAACCGCTGTACTGTGCCTCGTAACAGACGGTGGTTATGATATAGGCCCTGCACTACTGCTCATTTGGACCTGTGTACATTAAAGCTCAGAAGGCATGCTCGACTACCATGGACCGTCGCTGCGACACTTCATTTTAATTAACTACACTTTTCGAGGGAGGTTGATTTGTCAGTGGATCGTTGTCAGCTGTCAGGCTTGATACAACTAACTTATCTTGACATACACGAAAGCAAGCAGGTCTACAGGTTAGCCTGATCCGCTCCGCATCACAACAGGATTTCGATTCTACATCACATGCTGCTCAATCTGAACCTTGAACTAGGTGCATCACGGATGGTGTGCCAGGCTGCAGTGACAACGCTGACGCAACCTCGAGAGAAGCAAAGAAGATGCTCACTGTTCTTGTACCTGAAGCTGTGATGGAGAAGAGCCCGCAAGCAGGCTAGTACCCTACACAAGTCCAGACCGAAATGAAATGTTTGTGACGCGACAATGGGACTATCTGATATGATCAATATATTCAACGTCGAGACCTCGAAGGGCAATCGGTTCTGTCAAGTCCCTGTCGGAGCATATTCTTCCACTGGTTGTCCTCTTGCAGGTGCTCATTGGCTTGTGTTGGAAATGTGCAGAAAATCGGTCGGTGGTCATATCGAAACCGACCCAGTCACCTGTGAGTGCCTCACTGGACTGAGTCGCCTATGTAGTCCACCAGCTGGGCCCTCAGCTACATGAGTTTATTTCTCCAGCTGAGGCTGCCCAGAAAACAATGCACCTCAAGCTGAAGCTTCTGATCGGAACGTCTCCCATCCCTCATCCAGTTAGGCTGGGGCCTCGAATCGTGCCTGTGAGGGCCATGAGCATCATTAGTGGAGCGTGGCCGGAGAACGGAGAGTTCAATGTTGATCGTATCGCAAGTGGGTTCGGGGCGACCGCGGTGATGGAACTCAGCCGAGTCCGGGAGACACATTGAATGCTCACAGATGCAGCTCGAGGAGAGTGTAACCTTTTTCAGTCAAGACGGGGGTATATAATTCTCCGAGTCAACGCCAGCTTCTACCAAAGACGGGGCCGCTGAGTGTGCTCTCCAGGTCCGTCTCGACTCTCCCTCCACGTCGACCGTCACCAGCCAGACTGACGACACATATGCCTGCACCGACAATGCTCTCTTCAACCAAGAACCTCATTTGCGCAGCGACCCCGGCACTTAGGCGTGCCTCCTGGCCCTCCTCTTCTTGGAGGAACACTTGCTCTTGACCTTGCCGCTGGTGGAGGCGGCGAGGCCGCCCTCGGCCGCGGCGCCTACCTGTGCCGCAGAGGACTGTCCGGACGAGCCTGCGCGGGGGACCTCGGTCAGCTTTACGGGGCTGTCATAGCTGCCACTCCAGCCGACGATCTCGGGGCACTCCCCCTCGTACTTGGACTTGGCGACGAGCTCCTTTCCAAGGGGGGCGGGCGTGGCGGTGGGCTGCACGAGGATAGTAGAGTTGCCACGCACCGTAACGGTCGCCGTCACAGTCGCGGCCGGGGCGGCGGCGCAGGTCGGCCCCGCGGTCGCGGCCGGCTCGTCGGTGCAGGCGGCCCCGGCGATGGAGAACTTGGGGGTCTGGGCGTAGATGATGTAGACGTTGGTGCCGTTGATGGCGTTGCTGGAGGGCCGAGGTCAGCAAATATGAACTTGGATATATCAGGTGTAGTTTCAGCGTGGGGTATCAACTTACAACTGGTAACCGTACGAGGGGTTCACGTCGCAGGGGACGCGGACGGAGGTCTCGCCCGTGGTGGAGTCGACGCCGAAGGAGACCGGGACGTAGTACGGGGGCCAGTTGACAAAGTTGACCAGGTAGACGCTGAACTGCTCCGGGTCGGTGTCGACGGTGGACCACTGCAGATCAAAGGTGGAACCGCGGGTCAGCGTCGAGTTGACGGTCGGGTTGGTGAACTGGATGGCCGAGGCCAGAGGCGCCGCGAGGGCGAGCAGCGACAGGAAACGCATCACGACAGTTCGGGCGTTTTATTATCGAATTATTTTTTTGGTTTTGCTTAAAAGAATGTGGTTCCGGCCGTGACGTGTATCAGGCCTAGTCGGTCGTTATATTCAAAGAATGACTTGGGTGAGTGAGCCCTGGGGTTGAAAGAGGGAAAAGAGGGCAGAGATCCGGATGGTGTTTTCAGGGGACTGATGCTGTTTTTAATCGCCGAGGACGACTGCAGGGAGATTGCCTGTTGGCTCTCATCTCGCTGGCCCTGACAGCTGCCATCTCGTTTGGGAGAAGCCAAGAGGGCCTCCATGCAACGCTACCAGGCAATCGAGGTCGATCAGGGGTAATCTCCAGGGGTCCGCTCAGCTTAGACTCGGCCTTGTTCCTGATACAGGCGGTTTTTGTTCCCCAGATCTCCCCCTCAGCCCTACTGCACGAGACACTGCACGGACGATGAGTTCACTCTTGTGGTACGTGCTCATCAGTTGATATCTGATAGATGAAGCTGAGGCATTTTGTGACACGGCGACGACGCGGATGGTCACGACAACCTCACACTCTGGAACAGACACAGCCGGCCAGCAGACAAGCAATTTCGCACGGGACCCGCTAAGGCGGCTTACCTATACGAGCTGACATCCTGCAGCTCACGTTTTCTCAACGCTTAGTGGCATGGTTCGATAATCCTCCCCAGGCACTTGTCCTGAACAAGCCTGGGCTGAGCTCCTGGCAGCTCCTGACACCCGTGGACGAAAGACGCGACCAATCATTGTAATTTGGCCCGGTCCCTGCCAAGCCCGCAGCGCATCACACGGTGCAATTTAACCGTAATGATGAGAGCGCTCGGGTGCCAAACAAATCCCAAGTTAATCATAATAAGGGTGACCAACAGGCTGCAGGTCTCAGCCGACTGCAGGGAAATTCGCGCTCAGGCTTATGCCCTAATCAGGTGGTATTTCTGACCACTGGCCGGAAGCGTGCACGGGTCTTTGGCTTCTCCCACATGGCGTAGGAGCGAAAGTCACGATCGAAAACGACCGACTCGCCAGGAACCAGCTCGACGTCAAAGTGCCATAGCACCTTGGCGGTGAAGAGCCGGGTCTGGCGCCACGCTGAGCCCATCCCGATGCAATTACGTGGGCCTCGGCTGAAGGGCCGGAAAGCATCCCTCGCATCGTCTGCGAATGATGCATCCCAAAGCTTATGGTCATGGGGAAGCCAGCGCTGTGGCTTGAACTGGTCCGGCTCCTTGAAGTACCGAGTACTTCGCGTGAATGCAAAGTGCCCATACTGGACAGTCATCCCCTTTCCGATGTAATGTCCGTCTATCACGGCCCCGGGTGATATGCGGGGCAACCCGTTTGCGCCGATCACTGTTATCCGGAGCGTTTCCAGGAGGCAAGCATTGAGAAGCGGCAGATGGGCCACCGCTTCGGTGTCGATATCGTGGCCAGTTTTAAATGCGCGAATCTCCTCAACGAGGTGCTTGTGGCTGGTAGGATCCTGAAGCAGAAAGACGAGCGTGCACAGAAATTGACTCGAGATCGGCTCATAACCTGCGCTGAGGAGCTGACCAGCCACCATCTCCATGTATTTGAGCTCCTTCTTGCTGGGTTCCGGGGCGTCCGGAGGGCAAAGGTGTTCAAAGTAATCGAGATGTGTGGTGTTGCCTCGACGATTAACCCGCGTCATCACTTCTCTGTGATTCAGGGCCAGGGTGTGTGGAAGCGTTGCCAGAAGCGAAGGCGGGACAAAGATGAAGTTCAATGGAGCCAAGAGACGGAACATTTTCGTGACGGCGTTGACGGCGAGGAAGAAGTTGACGGCCCACAATGCGTCGAGAAGTGGTGCGTTTTTCACTGCATATTGTTAGGTTAGAAGCACTGGTGAGAAAGTGAAGGCTAGATGGATGCGGTCCACTTGCTTGTTTGCATCTGTTTTTTTCATTTCTCGACTGTACGCCATGTCTACGGATATGTCGAGGGCGAGCCAATCAGTCCACTACGCCAGTTGAAATTAACATCCTGCCCAAAGCTTTTGCTCAGCCGAAAAGGCGAGATGAGGGGCCTGTATACCTGTAGAAGATCCACACCGTTGTCTTGGTTGCCAAATTCTCTCATCCTGTCAAGAAAATAGTCGATATGCTTGTGTAAGGTAGCCTCCTTAGCCTGTAGGGACTTGACGCTGAAGGCGGGTGAGAGGTTCTTCCGGATCTCCCGATGTCTGCTTGGGTCTCTTTCCCAGTTGATCCCGTCTTCGCCCTCACCAAGGTCCAGCCAATCAGTTCTGGTGAAGTGCTCCATGTTCTTGGTATGAGAATCGTAAATGTCTGGTCAAAGGTTGTGAGCTGACGTCCTCAGTGGTCTGCCCACTGCCCCAATTCAGGACTCACCTTCCGATGCCTTTGGAGTGATGAATACAACTTCATTGGGGCCAATACGGACAACGTCGCCTGTGAAGGATACATCAATGTCTTATATTTGGCTATTCCGTCGATTTCAAACTCACCATACTTATCCAGAGCTCTTGCAATGGCCCATGGATACCTTCCTCCGAGCCTGATGCGGTCAGCCCACACTGATTGACCGCCAGAGCCGAAATACCTCACTCACCAATGAAACGCCCACCACACATTGGAGACAGCAGCGAGCCGCGGCCCAGGGTACTTTGACAATGGGTGGAAATACAGAAGGTAAACGCAGCGGATCGATGCGTACAGTACCACCTTGTGGCTGTCAGCATACTTCTACATAGACTGAGCCAACTGCATGTTTTGTGGTTTCGACTCACGGTTGCTACGGCTAGCCCTGCCCATTGGGTCCGGGTGATGCCAAGTTCTGAGATCCCGTTGAAGGAAGAGCCCAGCGCCATCGCTGACTCCTTCACGAATTGGAACTCCCTGTGGATGAGGTTTGATTGGGAGATGTTAAGCCAGGACATTGTCTGAAACAAGTAGCCGTCTATAGCAAACAGCAAACCTTGAATGCCTTGAAAAATGTAACTGATTCAATTCAGCCGGCAAGTCTCCACTAGTTACGCTGGGCATCTACAGAGAGACGATGGTTCGTGATGTCCGTTTCGGACCCCAGAAGCTCTCATGATCTCCCTGCCATTTTGCCCCTACCCCTCACTCAAAGTTGCTGTTGGTTCCAATGGGCGGTTGGTCCCTCTACTCGTATGCTAGTCCACAATGGCGTCTTCTGGCTGCAAGAAAGCGGCACAGCGACAGGGGAAATTTGCCCTGGCCAACAGCCAACAGTGGAATCACACGGTTCAGTTCCAATTTGATGCAACCGCGCCACCAGACGACCAAAGCGCTGGGCGTCAAATAATCTTAGATAGCAAGATGAAAATCCCGGCAGCCCAGAGCCGAGCATGCGCTAAGTTGAATCAATCACTTGCCAGGGCGGGTATTCTCCTAAATAACCAAAGAAAAAAAAACCCGTGCACACACAGAAAGTCGCACAGACAAACGGACAACGTCCGACCGCAAAAAATTGACGACAGACCCTCAGGAATACCGCCCAACCAACACCATGCCCCTTCCCCCCTGCAAGAGCCCGTCGAGCCCAACCAGCAACTACCTAGGTAGTTAAGCGGCCGAGGCCTCGTTGTTGAGCTCGTCAAAGCACACGCAGAGCGCGGCCATGAGGGCGAAGTCGACTCCCGGCGCCACGGTGAGGCCGTACTCGTTCTGGCCGGTGGCGAAGGTGGTGAAGCTCTTGAACACGGACTTGCGGTGGATGCGGGCGACGACGGCGCCGCCGCGCGACTCGTCGACGACGTCGGCCGTCGAGTCGCGCCAGTTGCCCTTCATCGTCAGCGTCTCCTCCTTGCCGCCCGTCGAGGTGAAAGTTGCTGTGGCCTTGGAGCCGACGACTGCGGGGTTGTGCATACGTGAATTAGCAGCTGCATTGTAAGTCGGTAGGTTGGGTGGTTGGGAGCTCAGCCTGAACGACAAGCATCGAGCGTCGGGCGGTAGATGCACAAAAGGGCACACAACAGCAGCAGCACTCACACGAGAATCCACTCTTGACCTCAAAGAACTTGGCCCCGCTGGTGGGATCCACCGCCTTGAAGTACTTGTGGACGAGGTGGAAGTACTCCTTCTTGACGTCGAACAGGTGGTTGCCATTTGCGTCGTGGAACGACTTGCGGCTGGTGATCCAGCTCGGGTCGACCTTGAAGATGGGCTGGGGCGGCTGGCCGTTCTGGGGGTCGATCTTGATGTCGAAGGCGTCGCCTGTCATGGACATGACCTTCTCCCTGATGAGGAGCTTGGTCTCCTGGTTCGGGTTGATGAACTGTGTGCACCCGATGGGCGGGTTGATAGGCTGGAGTTGTTGACTCATGATGCTCGTGACGACGCTGCTTGGTGTCGTCAGATATGTACGGCCAGTAAAGTCTCTGTGATATCCTGTACCTGGACTGGTACCTATGAAAAGGAATATGATGTTGGTCAAGGAAGATATAACAGTTTCGGCTTGTTATTTGAAGATCCTGTGCCCAAGTATCGAGGCCTCACATGTGACTGTAAGCTGACGGTGGATATTTCAGCTCGGGTCAGCCCCCAAGGAATCAGGTTTAAGGGAGGACACCGTCATTGGGGTCCGTCAAAGGGGTCCAAGAGGCTGGGCGCGCCGGCAGTGGCTCATCCAAGGCGGCGCAGACTGCGCCACACCAAGCGGAGCATGTTTTTTTTTTTTTTTTTTTCTTAGCAAGGGCCTCCTCGTCCTTCCATAGCAACTGCCGTGCAACAAGACCTAAAGGGAGTGCAGCTGAGACGAAACGAGACATGTGTTGTGTGACGGGCTGAATTCAGGATCCTGCAATCCCACAATATCTCGGGCATCATTTCCGTTGCCAGCCCTGGGAAGGCGTCCAGCATCACAGAAACTGCCTCTTACTAGGAGACAAGACGTCGTCAACAATAAATACTCTATTAATTTTATCCTAGGGTGTGTGTTGTTCAATTACGTGCCACATCATCTTCTGACCACTGCACCAGCTTCATCATCACATCGTGAATGAATTAGCCCGGGGCTGCGTCCGAGGCCGAGAATCTAAGGAGAAATCGATGTGCAGCAGCGTAATAATGGTTGTCCCTACCCTCCCTCACTCCCCGTCAAATGCCACCACCCTGGTCATCACAGCTCGTCGCTCAAAAGCTTGTCCCAGAAAGGAGCATGGGGTACGGCACTGGAGGTGAGGGTTCCGTTGTACAAGTCGAGCGCCTCTCGACCACCACAGGTTTGTGTCGCGTCGCCCGTACAGTTCATGTTGCAACGAGAAGGGTCCGCGAGGGACGCCGCCGTTGATACCCCATCGCCGCACCAACACTCATCACCATATTCCAACCCGGCATATGTCCACCCGCTTGTGCCGCATATGTTGAAGCAGGCCGCCGGAGTCACTGCGGCATTAGGAGTCAGCTCTCAAAAAACCCGGGAAGAAGTTTGATAGGCAAATAGGGTGGGACAGTCCACGGGGTGTTCATGACTTTCAAGAATTGGAATCCGGAAGGAAGGTGTTGTTTTCAAGGGAAATCAAAAGCTGCTTACTGTCTGGGGCAGCTATGCGGGACTTATTCAAGGCCCTCGATCCATCGCCAGGCTCTGCGTAGCACCCGGCCGCGCTGAATGTGATGTTGTTTGCAGGGCGTGAGGGAGGCGGAGGCGGGGGCAGGTAAATGGAGAGCGAGTCATCGCTTCCACATATCTGCTGCGCATTTCCGGCACAAACCGTGTCACACTGTCCACTTTCGACTGGGAAGGCTCCATTCTGGATGGAATCGCTGCACCAGCACTGTGTGCCGTATTCGAGTCCAAAGAAGGTGTAGTTGGGGCATAGACCTGCACACATGTCGATCGACATCAAGACATCGTCCTCTTGGAAAAAGTCCGGTAGAGCTCGGCCGTCTGGGCCTTCATTGTAGCACCCCAGAGGAAGACCTGGCGGAAATGGCGACGGAGTTCCACAGTCCATAGTAGTCGTGGAGTACTTTGTCTTCGTGACAGTGGCATAAGCGGTGACAATACGAACAGAAGTCCAGGTGGAGCCCGTCGGGGGTGGACTCTGAGCTGATGTTGGGTTACTGCTCGGTCCTGGCGTCGATGAGAACGAGCTTCCAGTCGACGTGGTGATGACACTGCCGGTGCCCGAATGACTGTGGGTTGGCGGGGACGAGGTCGGGCGCGGAGTTCCTGTGCCACTGGGAGGAGCCGGGCTTGAGCTAGTTGAAGTGCTGCTCAGCGAAGTCGAAAATGTGATCGTGAAACCCGAGGTAGCCGTTGGTAAGGACGCCGTAAAGCTGCCACTGCCTGTGGTGTCGGTGCCAGTCCATGTGCCATCAGGCTGGGCAACGACCTCGGGGACTGGGAGAACCTTGCAGCTGAGAAGCGTGAGTACGAGGACTAGGCTGGGTTTCTTTGGTGCCATGGTGAAATGTGGGAGTTCGAAGAAGGTTCTATGGATAAGAGAGAGGAGTGAAAGCTATGCCGAATGTATAAAGTGCAGGGCGATGGATATTCTGGTGATGATATCTATGGAAATGGCCGCCGAAACCTTGAGGAATAGACTTCCAAACATGGACTCTTGTGGGGAGGAGAAGATGACAAGTTCGAAATGTCAGTTTTGAAGTAAGGGCGAGGCGGTGACGCATCTATCTCGCTCCAAACGAGTCGCTCTTGCCTTGTCGTCTTGCCTTGTCGTCTCGTACTCGGTTGAAAAGGAAGTCATGGATGGATTATCGTCTTGCAGTTTGCCGGACGAACCAGATTTGACTTCATAGAATTGCACACCAGTGCCATTCACGGCACACCGTATGATGACAAAGGCAGAATAACAGGAAAAACAGCACTTATGATAGTGCTCGGCTTTCCGTGGTATCAATTCATTACCTATCGTATCCACGCGGCGATATAATCGTGAAACGTCTGTGCCGTTATTCATGTGGAATCTGCAGACTCCCGATCCCAATTATCCCTTCCAAGGTGAGGTGGTAGATCCGTAGCATTCATCTGGGCCATCTTATGTGCCAGGCCCGGGCGGGCAGAACCTCCCATAGTCCGGCAGGCCAGCCGTGTGGCACTCCCTCTACGCCAGTCCGAACTTCCTTGGCCAGACGAAGTCGACGAAGCTGCGCAGCAGCGGGAGTCATCCGACGAAGGAACAACCACAAGCTCGACCTCAGACCAAGAGCCCACGCTTGCGTACATCTAGGTTGGATCGACGATGTCGCGGTTCTCGATGACGGAGATGAGACTTATGATGGCAGCGAGACGTCCGTTTTTGAGACCATTGTGTTAGCAACTCGGTTCCGGAATATGGCCAGTGGACCTGGAAAAGTCGGACACGAAGGTAGCTTACAGAGCTCCCAAACAAAACAGACCCTTGACAAGCATCATCTGTCGTTTCTTCAGTTATAGACGCCGGACTTGCATTTCCGGAAGCACAACCACAGCTCAGCCACGTCTTGCACAACTCCCACTTATTCCCTCCATCACACTGGGACACATCTCCGGGACGCAAAATCCGTTTTCATGTCGGCTGAAAATTTTCGATACGTCAGCTGTTTCTAATATGAAAGGACTCAACAGTAAAGGTTCTGAGATAAATCCACATGGTGGCTTCAACCACTACCTAGACACCTAGGCACGCCGATATGCGAGGGCGATTACTACCCGCTTCTGAACAGAGGCCCAAATACATTTCATCAATTATAATTGCGTACCCACCCGTGACGCTTTGTACTATCGACGAACCCCTTATTCTTACAACTGTGTAGCTGACTCCATTGAATCGATTCGAAACCACGCAACATTGTGTGCTTTCGCCGGAGACCTACAACGTAAAACCCAGGACTTGCCGGTCAGATCTCGGAGTGGCCCATTTTTGCACTCATTTTTTATTTTGAAATCCTGACACCTGAGTGGAGCTTGTTTTCAGATCTCCGCAAGTTGCGTCGTGGACTATCTCTTGCATGAACGAGCTCTTCCCCAGTCGACAGGCTTCACAGTGCAGGGTGACCCGCACAGTACCTATCGCCCAAGGTGTTCTCTCACTCATCAACTTTTCGGGCAAAATTATTCCATTACTGATGAAACAATCGCCAAGGACCTGATTAAGCAACTCTTAGCCACTCACTGTGATAACCGTGGACTCGAATTTCTAAATTTCGGCCGCAGCCACCAAGGTCCTCCACATGGCTAACATCTGCGCTCGAAAACTAAGAGCTCTAGGTTCTACTCACTCAAACGAACTTCTTCATCTGGGACATATCAATCAAGAGTCTTGAAAGTATCTCACATGATCGATACAATTTGTTTCAACATTTGCTTTGACACCGATGTGTCAATTAGATCATTGCACATGTGTCTAAGGATTAGGTAGCGCCCATCTACTCGCGCTCACATTAGGTTGACCTGCGACGAACCATAACATTTTAAGTTTCACAGTCTCTCAACTTCATTCATCGGGGTAACCAACCTTTCAAACAACTGACAGGAGGAATAAAAACATGCTCAGACTCATGCATCATGTTCGGGTCCTCTCCTCAGACACATCACAGCATTTACAGTTTGCTCTCGCGTGTCTGTAATTCATGCTCTCCGGCGAGGACCCAATATATGCTGCCAAGTACGAATCTTGAGATTGTTAATTTTCAAGGGGAAAAGGGGCTGAGTAAATCCAGGTATGTGAAGCAGCCGGGTAGTGACTGAGAGATCGGCTCAATCCTATAAGGCGTTTCATCCGAAGTGCATGTAACTAGGGGCTAGATCCTAATGCTTGTGCAGCTCCTCCAGCAGATCCTCTCGCCACTGCGGACTTGCTTCACACCCTGGCCGCCGATTGGCCCACGGTAGCAGGCGGGCATTTAGACTTTAAGCTTGTATCAAGCGAGCGAACTTAGAAGCATCCCAAGAGAAGGGACGACCCGCGAGCCCCTTTTCATGCATCGCTTCTCGGAACGGCTACAGCACGACGACTCTTATTATCTCGAGGTTGAGCGCTAGTGTTGCATCCCGATATTTCCATCCAACTCGTGCGATGTGTTCTGGCAACATTGAGTAACTAGCACGGCAGACTGCGCGTCAACGCGCTTATCACAATCGCTACTTACATTCCACGTTCTCTTAGCTACCCTATTTCAAGATGCGTTTGCTTACGGGCATAGCCCTCTGTGCGGTTGTTGGTAGAGCTCTGTCTCAATTCGTTGCAGCGCCGACAGACCTCAAGACGGCAAATACTACGACCGGCATACCTGTTCGGTTCAAAGAGGTCCCCAACGGGGTATGCGAGACCAATGGCAATGTCAAGAGCTTTGCCGGCTACGTCGATGTCAGCGAGACACAGCACATGTACTTTTGGATGTTCGAGGCTCGAAACGGGAACCCTACCGCCGCACCGCTGACAGTGAGGCTTGATGGAGGGCCAGGGGCCTCATCGATGAACGGCTTGTTCAGTGAAATAGGGCCTTGCACAATCGACGCCTCGGGCAACGTCGTCAACAATCCACTTTCGTTCACGCAGAACAGCAATGTTGTCTTTATAGACCAGCCAGCGACCGTGGGTTTCTCGTTCACGACACTCACCAAAGCTTCACAAAACCCCGACACATTTGTCATCACTCCGACTGACACCTGTACCACGGCCGACCCCGGCTGTGGGACGTACTCATCGCCTGATCTAACACTGACTTCCAACTCCACCGTGGACGCCGCCGCTGTTTTCTACAAGACAATGCAGGGTTTCATGGGTGCTTTCCCTCAGTACAGCGCAAATGGTGTCCATATTAACGGGCAGTCATACGGGGGGCACTATGCGCCTGTCTTCGCCGACCACGTCGTTCAGCAGAACAAGCTCAACAACACAGGTGCAATCCAGATTCCTGTCAAGTCCGTGACTGTGGAGGATGGCTTCTTCGACACGCGTGTGCAGTTTGCAGCGTACTTCAACTACACCGTCACCCCGGGGAACCCATACGACCTGCTGCCGTACAACGACACAGCCGAGACCCAACTCTTCAACAACGTTTGGGGCCCCAATGGATGCCAGGAGCAACAAGCGGCTTGCAACGCCGACCCGCCGCCGGCGAATATCGACGAAGTCTGCTCCACGGCCGACGACTTTTGCGTGACAAACGTGGAGCAGTTCTTCGACGTCAACGCCCAGCGCTCAGAGGACGACATCCGCCAGCTGCTCCCGAGCCCCTTTCCCCCGGCCTTCTACGTGTCGTACCTCAACCGGGCGGAGGTCCAAGCCGCCATCGGGGCGTCCACAAACTTCACCCCGGCATCCGTCCAGGTCGGCACCGCCTTCGGCAGGACCGGCGACGACTCCCGCACGGGGAAGCTCATCACGGACGCGACGTCGCGGCTGCTCAGCGAGGGCGTGACGGTGGCGCTCTTCACGGGCGACGCAGACTACGACAGCAACATGATCGGCGCGCAGATGGTCGCCGACAACGTCGCGGCGCAGACGCCCGAGGTGGCCGCCTCGTGGGCCAAGGCCGGCTTCGTCGACATGTCGGCGCTGCTCAACGGGCAGGTCCCCGGGCAGACGAGGCAGGCGGACCACTTCAGCTTCACGCGCGTCTTCTTCGCGGGCCACTTCTCGGCCTTCAACGCGCCCGACGCGGCGCTGCTGATCCAGCAGCGCGCCACGGCGGGCGTGGACATCGCCACGGGGGCGGTGGCCATGGCCAAGGGCGGGAACATGATCACGCTGGGCACGCCGACCAGCGAGTTCCGCGAGGGCCCCGGGACGGTCCAGAATAGCGTCACGCCGGTGGGGGCTATTTATAACACCACGACGCATGTGCCTGACCTGCCCGTGGGGGCTCAGACTGCCGCCAAGGCGGTCGCCGGCGGGGATGTTGGTGGCAGCATGGCCCTTCACCCGTTCGCTGGGATGACAGCTAGGAAGATGAATAGGGTGCTGGCCGCACAACGGCAGCAGAAGAGGAAGCGGGGATTGTAGCAGATTGCCAGGCGGCCAGCATGAGATGTCGACGGTTCTCTTGTTGTACCTATTGGTAAAAGTTGTTTGGAACCCCATACTGGAAACCGTTTGCGAAAAGGTTCTAAAGTTGCCTGCTTCAAACTGGTATTTAATGCTGAGAAAGTATTCGGTTGAAATTATGAAATCCGGAGTATTTTGCTTCTCTTTGCCGTCCGGAGACTGTGACCGAAAATAGCACTTGTTTTTGGTGGCTAATCAATGTTGGCCAGGCCCTGGCGGGCCGCGTGTTGGCCCCCTTTGTTGGTTCGGAGAAGCTACAAATAGTGGGCATTAACTTGAGGATCAGGCCACGACAAGACATTGCATTTGACCAAGGCCTGTTTGATGGGGAACCTGCGGCCTATTCCTCGACCCTCGGAGTCCGTAGGTCGAGGGCAGTCCTGGTGCGCAACCCAGGCAATTTCCGGGCGCACGGCAGGTAGAGGCTCCATTGAACCCCCCGAATGTAACACGATGGCCTGAGCAATGTAGGTCGTGGGTCGTGGGCCGTGTGTCCTTAAGGCTTCCCGTTGGTGGCCAAGTTGCCACCGTGAGGCACAACAGGGCCGGTACGGACCAAGTGCGCCCGGCTTCAACCGTTGCTCAAGCGTCTCAGCTTTTTTGTTATTTGAACGTCACGGGAAAGACGTTCAACCTTTTGTCCTAGGCCCTTTGCTGATTCCTTTCGGCGAACCAACAGTTTCACGAATCACCAACACTTGCCCTTAGTTACTAGTGTCGTACCCGGCATTGACATGCTCCCTTAGATATGGCCTGAGCTCGACAGATATTTACGGCATTATAAGAGTAGACCATCTCGGTGTAAGACAGCGTCCTCTGTGTTCGGCGACCACTCCAAATCTCTCCCTCTCGTGCACTCAAAGTCAAATTGGCCCACATTAGAAAGACCTCAGAATCAGATGACATTTTTAAACTGCCTTCAATATCTTGTCACTCAGCATAAAACACATTCCAACTTCCCAAAGCACTGCTGCAGGACTCCTGAAAGATGACTCAGCAGCAGAACACCCTTCCTGCCGCCCCGAGAGACCTTACGTTCTCTATCCGCTCCGGTCTACGCCATGTCCCGATCATGATTTCGAAAATGGTGCCACGAAATTCTATCAAGGCATCACGCGCAGAACCCTCCGCCGTCCTGCAAGCAAACAAAAGAACCCGACCTCGGCATCGACAGACTGGACAAGCTGAGCGACCAGACGTAGGGGCGAGCCCACTACGTGGTTTCGAATGGAGTAATTTCAAGGGTGGCTTGAATATCTTCGAGGACAAACCTGACGTCTCTGAGCAAGCTCAAGAGACTAGTCCTGTATTATATGGCACCCAGACAAAGTCTCCATCGTTGACCGACAAAGTCAAGAAGATCACAAGCTCGTTCAGTGCAGCCAAGGAGTGACAGATCTACCTTAGATAGTGGCAGACGCTATAAACCGATTGCAACTATGAACAGAGGAAAGCATTGCACCGAACGCGATATTTGTCGTAAGAATATTTCTTGCTATGTTAGTTCCAAGTCCATGAATGCTTCCATCAGCTTCTACGAACTTGGTGAAGACGACATGAGTACCAATGGTAAGGAGAGATGCACGAAAAGACGTTTAATAAGCGTGAATTTACTCGTGTAAAGGAGAGAACGACCAGTGGTCTATGTACACTTCCAGGATTCCACTCTGTCCACCAACCATCCGCTGACAGATTCAAGCTTATCCTTCCTATACCTCATTCCGTCGGGGTATCCGTGTCCCAGGAAGACCCTGTCATCCATCTTGCAGTCATCTCCATAGTAATACCACTGAACACACTGTGACCAACCTTTGCAAGCTGCCTCGCAAGTGCCAGCCGAAACCCATGCTTTGCTCCACAGCTCTGGGTCGAAATTGCTTTGAGGCCGCGGCGCAGATTCTGCGGAGGTTGAATGGACCTCATATCGGCTAGAGAGGTTTTCCCACCACCGTTTACGTTTGGACAGGGAGGGAGCAACCATGGCCGTATAGAAATCGCCGTAGTTGAGGGGCTTCTGTTGCCCAGACACACATCAGCGCTGTTTCGGTTGCCCAGAAAATCATGGTGTATGAGGGAGATTGTCAACTTACACTAAAGTCCCACGATCTTTCTAGCTCGTAATAACGGGCGATATCGCGGTTGTGCGCGTGATGCCAAGTGAGCACAGGCTTGCACCAATTTTCCTGAGAGAACTCGATCTTCCAGTGCGGCAGCCCATTGAAACCCCACGATCCCCCATCGACCCGGTCATTCTTCCCGTCACCGAACCAGACGTCGTAGTCGTTGAGCACCTTGCCGAGCGCGTAGTCGCCGCAGCAGGCATCGTCCACGAAGGACTGGTACTTGGTAACCAGGTCGCCGCCGTGGCCGAACGACTTCTCCCACGCGCCGCGGGAAAGCACAAAGCCGGATCCGCCGTGGGCAAAGGTGGTGCCTAGCTTCTCACCTAGCCCACCGATGTAGTGGCTCTCGCGATAATCGTATTCGGATAGGTAGAGAAGAAGGTTGGGCAAGAACAGGTACGTGTCGTCCTCTGTGTAGATGTACCACTTGACGTGCGGCCATTCCTTGCCTGCGTGCTGGATCAGCGGGAGGAACTTGTATTTGTCCAGCCTCCAGCCCCCTGGTGGCCCTTCATGGAAATCAACATCTCCGGGCAGACCGGTCTGCTCCAAGTAGTAGTTGGTCTCATCCCAGTCCCGTATCGCGTGGTAAAGCTCGAAAGGTTGTGAGTCCTTTACAGACTTGGGAAGCTGCGCGAGTATATCGACGACCTTGTGATTCCCTACCTCGGCTTCAGCATCCGAGTATATGACGGTACCGTTCTGCTTGACTCGATCGGTTGCTAGGGTCGTAATGAGATGGATGGGTAGCCTCCTCCAGAGTACCGTTGATCCTGTCTTGAGGATGAGCAGGACATCATCATTCGTTAAGATTGTGCTCCCGTCACGATTGGAATCTTTGGAGGCTTTGACATCGTCTTCAAGATGTTGTGCGACAGACTTCTCGTCTTTAAAGTCACGATCTTGTCCACCACGAACAGGCGACGCTGGTTCTGTTCCAAGAGGCAAGCTATTCTTGGCAGAAGGGTCTATGAACCACCAGAGCAAGAATATAGTCAGGACTCCGATGAGGGGTGGCACTTTTCGATTGTCTCTGTATATCCTTTTGAAAGGCATTGTGCTTTTCATGTGGGAAGCGACGGAAGTGAGTACCCCCTGAGGGCGACGAATATTTCATATTCGTTCACCGACGCGCGTTGATGGTCATGTTCTGGGCAAGCTTTCGGCCTTGTGGGGCGGCGGGGATGTCTCAATCCCCGCGACACCTGTCATGACTCAATTCTGAACTGACAAATGCCGTGCGAACCAGAGTATTCCTTCATGCGAGGCCGGCGTTGAAGATCGATTGGCCTGTTAATGGGACGGCGGTTCGTGCTCAGTCAGCGGAGTCAGTCGGGTGCTTGGTGAGATTTTCTTCCGAAGCAGCCACCATAAATGCACGGTGGTTTGGAGCCCCGGGGTATATCTCGCAAGCTGGACGAGGTAATTTACGCAACCCCTTAGTATCGCGTCCGGCCCATTCCCATCGTCGTGGTGGAGAATGACGCGACATTTGTATATGTAGTAAACTTGAAATGCCCCGAGCACCCACAACGTGTCGCCCTCAGGCTAAGGCAATTTTCCATGTTCAGTCGAATTTATGAGAAAAGGCACCTCGGAGTTCGTGGTTCTATGACCCCGGCTCATTCCACATTGATTTCATGTCGAATTTGATCTTGGCCTCAGAGTCTCTACTTGAAGGGTCCAAACATTAATTTATGCTTCGCCATGGACATTTATCGGCCGCGGGTCCACTGGAGTCGACAGATTCTCAACCTTGTCGGCTGCGTGGTCATTTTCCTCCTCTACCGCGCCGCGGCCATCAATACTTATTACCCAGCGACAGTTGATCTTCTCATCAGTATATTGCTCGCCGAGTATTGCCGTTTCAACAACGAAGGTCGACGTATAGCCTTCAGACAGGCCGCATCTCATCCCAAAGACAAAGACGATGTCGAGAAGCACGCCTTGGCTCCGACTGCCCACGGCGAGGCGTCGAGCAGTGAGGCCATCGCCGCCATTGTAGGGTGGCGTGAAGACCCAGCTCTATGGGCACGATGCCTTGACAGCTACAAGACAGCCGTGGGATGCAAATTTCTGCTGGCCGGAATAGATGGTCATGACTCGGATGACAAGGAGATGATCGACATTTTCAAAAAGGTGCGACAATGTCCAAGACCGGCGCCCAGACGCAGCCAAGGACCTTCCGTTAAAAGCCCGTACCAAGAATTCGATAGCGACGCTCACATCTCGATGGTCAGGTCTATCCCACGCAGTCATGTGTTATCCACGTCGACACGCCCTTCGCGGAGATCGCCAACACGATCCGGGCATCAGAGACAACGGCCAGGCGGAAGCTCGGCGAGCCCATCCGCGAAGATGAGATCAATCTGATCGCGATGGAGCGGTGCAAGCAGATGGCGCGGCGCCTGCTGGAGGAACACCTCGGAGACAGGCCCTTGAGCGGACCGGACGGCATAAAGCAACTGCTGGTCTACCAGCGGCACTTACACAAGAAGGGCATCATGTTCACAGTGTTGGTCTTCTCCATCGTGCTGGCGGACCTGCTGGGCGTCGAGTTCGTGTGGTCGTCTGACTCTGACACGATCGTGCTTCCAGAGTCCCTCGACGGGACAATCAGCACCGTTGCGGGCGACCATACGATCGGTGGCGCCAGCTCTGGCCTGGTCGTGCACAATGCCGCAGATACCGTCGTCACGAAGCTCGCCTCGACGATATACTGGTGCGAGCTGTACCTTACGAGGTCCATGCCCGGTTCTATGGCTGTCAGCGACTGTCAGAGTGGCCCCAGCGCGGTGTTCAGGTTGTCTACAATTAGTCCGATCCTGATCCGTTGGTACAACCAGCGCGTGTTCGGGAAGAGAATGGTGAGCCTAGCGAACAGTTTTCTATATTTCCAACTTCGCTGGACATAGCACTTGACACGTATTGGAGAGTACAAGCTGACAACATCTCCTCAACCAGATTGTCAACGAGGACCGCCATCTCACCACACTCTTATTGCTTCAGGGTTGGCGCGTCATATACGTCGGGGATATTATGACTGAAACTGAAAGCCCAACAACACTGGTTCGTTGGATACGTCAACAGGTACGTGGCCGTGAAGGATAAGGAAACGGAAGGGGAAAATGCCATGTGCATTACACCGTTCCAAAAGCGCTAACACCTGGGTAAGGTCCGCTGGGCTCGAGCACAACACATCGAGTCGCTGCTACTACCGAGCGTCTACGCCAAGTCGCATCCGTTCTTATTCATGTCAGCCTTGCGGCGCGAGGTGGCCCACCTGATCGTCTTCGTGCAATGCCTGCTGTATCTGTTCACCGAACAGAACCTGCTGTACTTCAACATGCCCGACTTCGGGCTGCGCATCATCGGCATCGCCATCTACAATTTCCTGCGCAACCCGGACCGCCAGTCCACGGCCGCCGTGCTGTGGATGGTCCCCGGACTGCTGTTCTACAACGTGCCGCTGCCGGCCGTGCAAGCTTGGAGCCTGGTCACGCTGACCGCGGACACGTGGGGCAACAGCATGAGGTCCAGCACCGAGCGTGCCAAGAAGGAGAGTCTGCGGAAGAGGTGGTTTGAATCCGGCTTCTTCGTGATCTGGATGGGCGGTGTCGGCGCGATGCTTGCCAAATGGGTATCCACGCGAATTGGACTGGTGCCTGGGCAAATATTCGTTGTCATGGTTCTGGCGGCATTGGTGTCTGCAGTATTCTTCTGGAGGGTCACGATAAAGACGGTCTAGGCAAATGAGGCGATGAGAATAATTTTGGTTAAGCTTTTGCATGGAATTTAGATAGACTCGCCCTCTAGGCCTCGAGATTTGTTGATAAGGGTCAGGTTAAATAGAATGCATCTTGGGACTACCTGCAGGTGGGCAGGGCATACTCGGAGGAAGCGTGATACCATTGCTGAGAGACTAGAACACACGATGATGCGCAAGCATCTGCTGAAATTGAGATTGTGTGCGTCTTGAAGACCACTCTCCAGCCAATTCTTGACGCTGAACCCGGATTGTGTAAGTTTGCAATATACCAGGGTCGCCTCGGGCAGCGGAATCCGAGTGACCAGGTCAAATTTGGAGACCTCAGTCGAAACCTGAAATCTGAAGCCTGCGATATAAATCTTATGTGGTTGTACTATAGCATCCATACAATCCCGCTGTAGATATCGGGTGGATTCCTGTACATCTATTCTCATTAACCATGCCAGCTCACATGCTCTGTGTCCCACACGCCAATTCCTGTTATAAGTAGTGACCAACAATGTTTTCAGTGACTTTTCAATCCGTAGTGTTGCGAACTTGCTGGGAAAGGAGCGCACACGGATTATATCGAGTACGAAACACCTCGGCTCTCTCCCGTGCCTCCTTCTGAAGATCCTCCTCGAGACTGCCCAGCCTTGAGTCCACGACACCACCCGCCGGAGCGATAGCCCTGAGAGCCCCCACCAGCTCTTTCAACGCCGCCGTGTTTCTCGAGCGGCTCATCTCGCAGAGCTCGCGGAGGCGGACCTCGAGGTTATCTAGCATCCCCAGATACACCGGGCTCTCAGCAGCGGAGGGGATGCCACCGCCCGGGGGCGCCTTGCGGAGCCAGGCGATATAGTCGGCGACCACTGTTGTCATAACCAGCGCCGCGGCCTGGGTGTGGAAGATTGCCGACGAGAACCTGGTTACTGGATCCAGGATAGCCGCGCCTGTCTCGTCGTCGAGCCCGCTCTGTCGCTCAAACCCATTGTGGGGGTAGAAGTTTAGATTGGGCGAGTCGATGTTCATGTACTCATCCATAGGGAATAAGGGGACATCAAGATCTCTGCCTATTGTTTGGTGGTCGTTCAGGGGTGGCGATGGTTCTCTCGATCTCCGCTTGCATGAAAGCGGCCCTCGTTGATGCGATGAGTTTGAAAATTCTTTGTTGCCTTGGATGGAATCAGTCCCCTCCTCCCCCACATCGACTGTTGCGGACACATCAACTGCGAGCGGAAGTCCGTTGTGGCCGTCCAGATGTTCAGGTCCGGGGAACCGATGGGACGATGGCGAAGATTCGGTGGCGCCACTCGATGATGCCTTGAGCCGTTCGATGTGAGCCTCCGCCTCATCTAGCAGATGCTATATCGTCAGCAAGTTGGGGGACAATCTAAAATATTGACGTTACCATGAACTGGGAGCAGGGCCATGCTCCGGTTTGCAGGTAAAAGGGGCCCGTAGGAGCGAACTCACTTAGACGTTTTTGCAATGCCTCGACCGTCTGGGTCAATTCGGCTTTGGATGGCTTCTGCGATGGGAGGTAGACACACTGCTCTCCCGCCCGCATGCATTTCTCGCACTCTGGCTGCTCGCCGCCGCAGCGTACTTTGCGGTCCCTGCACAGCTTCTGGCACGTCAGAGGCATCTTGCGATGGATGAAGGGGAGGTACATAGATACCTTGCATGCAACACGCCTCGAGGATCCTTCATTCATCATAAAAATCTCTGGAGACGCCATGGCACAACCTTCCTGGGGTCTACCGTCTACGTACGTGGGTTTGTGTGCCTCTGCTGAGATCCGACAGCGTCCTGACGAAGATGGACTTTAAATACTGTGTTACTAAAGCGCCACGCCGCTTAATGCTCTCATGCAATGTGAACCATACTGTACAAGCTTCGCAGACCGAGATGTCTGCATAAAACCGAGCAGTTGAGTTCAAATGTTTCCTTGCGGGGTGTCGGCTGTCGTTGAATTCAACACTGTGCGAATCTACCTGATTGGTCTGATGCAGGCTCTGCTTACAAATACATATAAGTACCGGAACGGCCTCCGCGTACTTCAGTACTTGCGTATACTGTGGCCCATTAAGCACTCGAGACTTCGGGAACGCTGGTTCGGCATGAGAAACTGTAAGTCCTGGAGCCACGAGCATTCTGCGAGATGCTCAACCTTGGCATTGCTGTGAGGCTGCTGTAAGATCTGCGGTGTGCTCGAACAACTTAGAATCGTCTGCGCAAAACCTCAGAGGTTGGGTGGCCGGTCATCCTCTATCCATGCTCCGGGAACTTTGAGACTCGATATTTCTTGCTCTTCAACCATATCCCAGAAATGTCCCGCAAACTCGTCGCTTATCTCAGACCACCAAAACTTACAGTGAGAAGGACATGCGCCAAAGTCGAATCTGATGAGATGGAGAACACCCCACCACTTGTACCTCTTTGCACCATGGCAGCTGAATGTCAGCGCGAAGTCCCTCATAATGTCGAGTACGGCCGCATGACGGTGGGATTCTTCTTTGCCGTATCTCACCAGGTCGACACCGGCAGCACGCAAGCACTCCAACCATGATGAGATTGATGTCTCGCAGCGCCCAATGAACTTGGCCACCGACATTTGATCTCCCAGTTGGCAGCAGAAGGGATATCGAGGGTCAAAAGACTGCTTTATCAGCCTCAGAAGTGGCGTCTCCAAGTGCGGCGGGTGACTGGTGGCAGTGGCGCGGCACAGCGATTCCAGGTTGTGGCATCGTCCTATGGCATCCACACTGAGCTGCAACCATTCTTCCACTGGACTCAAGTTTGCAAGTAAGCCAATGACCCCAGCTAGGCCGTGAGACAGTATTTCTCCGTCGTTGGTTGAGACGGAAAGATCCATTGCTCCGTTCGTCCAGTTCCCATCCCGTACCAGGCAGCATCGCGCCATCGGTATGATATCGGTATTTTCTTTCCAGACAAGCGGTCCGTTCAATATCACACCGGTTGTGATCTGCATTCGTTTCTTTAGGAATGCTTCCGAGTAATACTCGTCATCAGGCCAAAAGGAGCGTCTGGTGTTGGTAAATGACAGCAGAGGTCCTCTCCAATAGGCCAGAAGTGACAGGAGCAAGGGCTCGTTCTGTTCAGTCCTTTCAATCAATTGCTGGTACGCGCGAAGTCTTTGGTCTCCTTTCCAGGAATCAAGACCAGCAGTTACAACAACATGTTCGATGCGTACTTTAAGGGGGGACGCATGTGCATACTGGATTATCGTGGCTAAAGTTTAGTCTAATGCCGAGATTCATTCGTCTCACCGAAGTAACATTTGAACTTGGGTCCATCGGAGTGCTTACAATTGACTGTAAAGAGAGATCCAAATACGGTTCTGTTCCAGAGTCCAGAAGAAAGGAGCAAATCCGCCATTGCCCGCACGATAATGCCTCCTATTTCGTTTGTTTCAGTGATTATTCTGATCATCGGCGCAACCTTGGCGAAGGTCACTTACCGAGAAAAGATTCCAGCCACATATGAGTTCATCCCTAGGGTTCACCTGTTTCTGATCAAACCGTTTCACAAGCGCGTCAAGGTCGCCATTCCTGATGTTGTGTAATGCCCCGGTGCAACGGTCATTGTCCAGTGGTGTCTCCATGATGCTTCGCGTCCTGAAGAGATGCGACCAGCCAACTCGACTCCTGTAGACCAATGCCTCTATGACTTTGCCCGACCACCACTTCGGCAAAGTGATCCGTACTCTTGTCCTCGGTTCTCCTAAGGGCCAACGCTTGGTCTCCGATTCCTCGTCTTGCTCATCCTGAAACTCAGCGGTCGCGTCGCTTTCGCATGCTGTTGGCGATTGGTATAGCTCAAGTTGGAGTGCCCCTGTCATGCAGGCGAGCCCGAAACCCCATTTCGACCTAGGCCACTGACTCTGTTCCATTTGACGGAATGCATATTGCAGTGTTAGGTCGCAGATGTGCACACCGGGGGTTCTATTCCGCCTTTGTTCCGACATGCCTCCGTAGCCCTCGTCGCTTGGCGCGGCTGTCCTGGTCCTATTTCAAGAATGGGCTCAGGTACGCCAGGTGAAGTGTTGAGTACAAGACTAGATCTTTGAGACTCCAAAAGCCGGCTGGAAGCTTCGTTCAGCTTGCCTGACCTCAAACCAAATCTTAGACTTGGGCCTCACAAACATTGTACATCTGATGGGCGAGAGCGAGCAGCTCGATAGAGTGCGAAAGCAGACGCTCGATTTTGGCAATTTGGCCCTTTTTGAAAACCTGCCTAGCCAGTAAAACCTTCCTCCTCACTCTACCGGGTCTTTCGAGCTGTTCCGTGAGTTCTTCGAGCATCTTCGCTGGCTCATACAGGCACTTTTGACAGTGCTGCCTGGCGTCGTGCAAGAGAGGAAACGAGGATGAACGCTTGAGGATCCCTGAGTATTCAGACTGTTGCAAGTTCAGTGAAATCATGCGTAGCTGTTCTAGTCGGAAAGATACGTCTTCGGGAACATCCTGTACGTCTTTTAGTATGCCGCTCAATTTGGTCCCAGTGGCGATGAAAGTGCCAAGTTAGCTGGGCAATGCCGATAACGCTACCAACGATGCCCAAAATTTCAGCCATGGTCCTTGAGTGCACTGGACGGCAATTAGAGGAATCTCTTCAATGTAAAGATTAGCTGTGGTTCGATTCGTCACCGAGGTGAGGGTTGGGTAGACTTGTAACTGGGGACCACTGACCTGCGTTATAGGCAGCTACCACTTAAGTACTTAAGTATTAGCATTCCTGTCTGCTAGACCGTCGGTGCCCAAAATTCTTGGTGAGCCCAGCAGTCAGCCTGCTTGATCCGATGCAGTGTAACTGAGACTTGTGCGGAAGTGCGAGCCCGTGAATGGGCAGCTCCTCTGGTAGCGGCAATCTGATGTCGACTACTCCTCGTTGCAATAGCCATTATCCTTACAAGACGTATTGTTCCACACACTTCCTGCTCACCTGCACAGAAGCCCCTCATGTGACTGAAAATCGCGTCGTACTGCAGACGATGGTCAATATGATTGGCTATTTCAAGATATTTGGAATTTTCCTCATCTTTAATGCTCAGCTTCCCCTCACTGACCTTTCGTCTTTAGAGTAATCGCAATAGATCGCGGTATTTCCCCACTATTTGTGCCTCTAACATAATCCTGAGCTGAAGTACTCTTCGAAGACTCACCGCGCGCCACAAGATCACCACCCTGTCTCATCAAAGTTGCGCGTCACTGTAACAACTGCTGAGCTTTGCATCGCAAACCTACCCAGAGAGGCATTCTTGCCAGGCACCAGATTCGGCATTTTCAGGTGCGTGCGACGACCGTTACCTACTCTCAGCAGCTATCCTTTTGCCTGAGATTCAGCAATGTCGTATGCCACTACTTTCAATGGCAACTGGTACTGCTGTGTGTGCAAGAAAAACCACAGTGGGTCACTGCCAAATCCGAATAGCGCACACAGCTCGACCTGTGAGGCTACGTCATGCGGGCACACGAGATGCAGTAGCTGCGTGCAGGCGTGAACGCGTTGAGCGACCGTGGGGCGGTGATCAACGAACTCAGTAGATAGCGACGGCTATAGCTTCAAGACCAGGAGATTCTCAGAGAATTCATTTCATCAAGTTTACTCAGCGACCTGGGCATGATATTTGCAATCATGAGCCGATAATCAGTTGAGCCGGAGCGTGATATTGGTAACTGTGGGGTAGTTACTCGGTTTCTTTAATATCTTAAGGGACACAACGGAACACTACGAAGTTGAATGTACCGTCCCTGCCGGCGCCCCGCGGTAGGCTATATGCACCTAGGTATATATCCAAGCTATCAGATGCAGAATCGTATATACCTAAAGCGAGCTATCGTTCTCGTCTATGTATCCATCCTTGATGCCCTGCATGACAATGGGCCACGCAGCCAGCGCATAGTTACTATCCCTCGCCAGGACGTACGGCACGCTGACCCCCTCGAACCCCTTTGGGTTCTCCACGTCATTGAAGTAATTGTGCAGGAAGAAGGCGTCGTTCAGATCGCGGGCCCACGCCCTCTTCTCCGCAGCCTTGCTCCTGTCCCAGGCGGCGACGGGGTCCGCGGGGGGCACGCCGCGGCCCATCATGGAGTCCAGCTTGAAGCGCACGGGCATGGCATCTCCGCCGCCGCCGCCGCCGCCGCTGTGCCTGGCCAGCGCGGCGTCGACGCTCTCCTGGGTCCAGCTGAAGGGCGCGAACGCCCCCGGGTCCATGATGAGCACCTCGCGGGGCACCTGGGCGGCGGCCTGCGCGACGCGGGTGAGGAGGGCGACGCTGTGGGTGATCCAGCCGGCGTCGAAGGCGCGCGGGGTCTCGTGCCTCATGACGCGGACGACGGCCGAGTCGCGGGCGGCGAGGATGATGCCGTTGTTGATGGTGGCGTCGGCCTGGCGGCCGAGGACGGCCCTGAAGCCGGAGTCGAGGAGCGGGTCGAGGGAGCGCAGGGTGAGGACGTCCCAGTCGAGGTAGACGCCGCCATGCTGGGCGAGCTGGTCCAGGCGGACAAAGTCGGACTTGTGCTCGACGCGGGTGATGTCGTGGCCGTTGGCCCTCGCCGGGGCGAGGACCGCGTTGAAGCGCAGGGTGTCCGGGAAGGCGGTCAGGAGCCTTCTGGTCCAGGAGGAGCCATTCTGGGCGGCGTCGACCACCTCGCGGGGGGTGAAGTCGGTGTGGATATATATGACGGAAGGCCTGATGAAGAGCTGGGCGGAGTATAGGGCGAGGAACGACTCGAAGGAGAAGTGTAGGGTGCTCGACTCATCCTTCTTGAGCTGGACGAAGTGCACGATGGGCGGGATGCATGACCCCAGGCCAGATGTGAGGTAGCGGCGACAGCGGGTGAGCGAAGGGGACGGGTTGAAGTTGTGAGTGAGGGTCAGGAAGCTGAAAAGGGAACCGAGCACGAAGCCGACGGCGACGGGGAGGACGAGGTGGCCGCCGGGACGAGGCCCCGGCAGGAGGCGGACCATAGCCCCGGGGGGGGGGGGACAAAGCTGGGGCGATGTGACGGCCGTATCTTGGAGCTAGACCTCAATTGACTGGACCCTAGTAAATGCGGTCAGGCACAAGATCAAATAGGGTGTGCGATGCCATTGCTCTTTTGCGTCCTGGTGTCCTGGTGCTTGATGTAGCATCCGTCTGGGTTGGTGAGGGTGACGAGAAGTGACGAGAGTGATGCGCACGCATGCGACAAGACAAGCCACACAAGACCGACCCGAACCCAATCTGCGGCAGCGTCGGAGGACCCACATGCACATACACTACCATAGGTACGTATGTGCCCATCGGAGACGGACCCCTGCTGGACGGGCGATGTTGCGTGCGATTCATGCACACATGGTCCAGTTGCTTTGAGTGTGAGGCTTTGGTGGGTTATTAGATGTGGGTTTTCGAGGAACGCATGCATCATCAGCTACAACAAGTGCCAGCCAGCCGGGGCTGTTTAGGCAGGTTGACGACATCCACATCATCGACAATACCAGACCTAGTCCACAAGTTTGGGTTGATAGCTATCTGCTTGCGCTTCGTGTTGTGATGAGAAAATTGTTTCCTGAGCTGCTTGGTCGGTTGGTCAGTTGGTTGGACAAGATGACGACAAGGTTTAATATTTGGGACCATGGAATAGGGGTCTGAAGCAGGGGGGCGCGCAGTGGGAGACGGTAGACAGGCAGGGGGGTCCCTACCTTTGAGGAGCTTTGGCCCCAGCAGACCATTCCGGAATGGGCTGAATCGGAGATGCTGCAGGAGTCCCAAGCGCGTCGGGGTGACACGGTATGGAGTGACCTTGGACCCCAACCCCAACCCTGATCTTTACCAGCCATCTACACCCCCTGCAGTGCAGTCGCAACCTCAGCTCGGGCGTGCCGTGGTCGAGCGAACATTAGACCTCGCTCGCTTCGCTTCGGTTCGGGTTTGGTTGATTGATCGCATTGGTTGTTTGGGACCAAAAACCAGCATCGCATTGGGCGCGCACCCTCTCCTTCTCGTCCAGCAAAGGAGATGCCCACAGCTGCGCCCTCTCCCTCTCTCATCTCTCCATGTCGGGCTGCAGATCCTTCTCCCCCTTCACTCCTCGCTCCCTCTCAATAAAGTCTGAAGCCTGCGATATTTACTTACAGTCAATCAATTCGCCCCCTCTCCCCACCCGCGCCGGCCGGGCAACCGACCACACCAACAGTGAACGTCGACCCCAACGCCAAAACCAATCAATACCTACCTAGGTACTTAGACTAGACGATAATAACTGATAATACCCCAACACGCTTACCCCGTCGAAGCCAGCCGCCCCTGAATCGCGTCTCCCAGCACAGCAAAACACAAGCACAGCGCAACACATCGCATCGCAAAACAACAGCAGTTACCAGCAACAGCACCAGCACCAGCACCAGCACCAGCAACGGCATTCGTGCTTGGCACAAATTACGTCCACCACCACCACCTCCTCCTCCTTCATTCCGGCATTCTAGAACAGACCCACGACCTCTGCTGTGGCGCATGACCTGATCCCTCCCAGATCTGGTCGCCAAGGGAGGCTGTCTCGGGCGCCCCATGCGCAGGGCATCATGGACGCCGTGGACAGGACAGACGCCGGCACAATGGACGATCCCGAAGAGAGCACCATCGACATCGCCGCACGCAAGCCCTTGCCCCCTACCTCCTCAACCCCGACCCTCGAGGTAGAAAGTCTTGACATCTCGCGACCCTCGACCGCCTACCGAGTCCCTGGCAACCCCGCTCACCACGACGACGACGAGCACGATCACGATCGCGACCGCGACTGCGACCGCGACCGCGACCCTGACCATCCAGACGCCACGGAAGGGCCACGCGACAACAACGAGCCGACGCCAACGCAAACGACATCGACTGCGCCACGCACCGTCCTGAGAGCCGATGATATCCCCAACCTCCGACCCCCAAGCGGCTTGCGACACCAGGCCGAGTCACGGCACACCGGGCAACAACAACACCAAGAACAACAACAACATGTTGGCACCGCAGATGGCCACAGCTTCGCTAGAGGCCACGGCGCCGTGCCCGAATCAGAGCACAACGACTCCTACACGGCGCAGATGCTCCGGAGACAGCTGCAAGATATGGAATCCAGCTTTACCACTCCCATCTCGCCTCTCCCTACCGTGAACTCCCTCGGCCTGGACGACACCTTTGTTTTCGATTCGCCCTCAAAGCCCCCCAAACCAAGCGCGCACGCATCCACGCCCGCCTCTGCCGCCGCTGCCAACTCGGCTCCCTGGCAAGCACCTGCCCCACAGACGGCGACCGAAGCAGACGAGCCATCCTTACCTCATGCCGCTGCCCCAACCGAGTCTGACAAACCGAGCCCGGAGACCAAGAGAGAGCCTGCATCCGACCAGCCCCACTTCCCGGAAGGCACCTCCGCCCTCGAAGCCTTCTCATCCTCTCCAACTGGCGCTACCACTGCGCGCACCATTTCAAGAGCTATGTCGAGGATCAGCAATGGGAACCCCACCAGCGCGCGCGCCGAGAGAAGTCAGCTCCCACCAGGAGAAGGCGACAGCATTGTGCAACACAATTCTTGGATGGATGACTCGCTGCCCCGGCCGGCCAACACCTCTAGCACGTCAGGAGCATCAGGGACTCTGGGGGGCTCGTCGCAACAACGGGCTGACATGGGTATACCGAAAATTAGCGTAGACGCGGGGAACACGCCTGGTAATGGCCTCAAGGCTGGAAAACGTCCAAAATATCTGCGCAGCCGCATGGCAAGCCACCATTCCTCCTCGTCCTCCTTCAACGACGACATCGAAAGCGATGTCACTGCTGGCACAGTGGGAGGGCTCGGCGCTGACTACGCCCTGCAATCAGGCGGTGCCATACCAGCGCTGGGCACCTCGCGGAACAGCAGCATGAGCAACATTGTCACGCGCCAGATAAGCATGGGAAGCATGGCGTCTGACTTCCGAGAGGACTCGACAGGGCGTATTGGTGTCGAGCCGCTGGAGCCCCTGGATGAATATGAAGGCATGTCGTCAGACAACCCCAACGATGAGAGGCTCAAGACACCAAAGGCCCCGAGGCAGCCCTTGACCGAACCGACCGACACCGCCATCGCCCGACATGTTAGAAACGTGCAGGTCCCCGAGTCCCTGGCGAGGGAGTACAGGAGCAAGAGCGGCTTTGTCACGCCCAGGAGAAAGCTGTCCGAGGTGAACCTTGGCGCGAGCGCGAGCACCACCCGCACCGGCAAGAACCTTACCCTCAAGGAGCAGAGCAGCACCATAGAACGGCTGTCCAAGGAGAACTTCGACCTCAAGCTCAAGGTCATGTTCCTGAGCGACCGGCTCGACAAGCTTTCCGAAGAAGGTATTAAGGAGATGATCTCGGAGAACGTGGAGCTCAAGACCAGTGTCGCCGTCATGCAGCGCGACAACAAGGTTCTCCGCCGCCGCGTCAAGGAGCTCGAGAAGAAGCTCAAGGACGAGGACGAGCGGCCCGACACCGCTAAGAGCGGCGGGTCCTCCGGGCCGGTGCCAGACGACTACGACGCTCGCGCCAACGAGGAGGAGCTCATCTACCTGCGCGAGCGCGTCGACGAGTTTGTCACCGAGATAGAAAGGCTCAAGGAAGAGAGCATGAACAAGGAGGCTGAAAAGAGGCGCATGGCCGAGATCGTCAAGAACATGCAGTCCATCAACGAGAACCGCGTGGGAGACTCTCTGGGGCACGACGAGGAGATGGACCTGTGGAAGGAGCTCCATGAACAGGAAGAGGCACGGCGGATCCAGGCAGACGAGGATAACAAGAAGATGGGCGAGGAGAATCGCACGCTGCGCGATGAGATCTTCCGTTTGAAGCAGGAATTGGCCAACAGCACCAACAATGTCGGAGGCCGGCCGTCCTCACATGCCTCACATCCATCCGGGATGAGCCACACAACTAATATCTACAACATTACCAAGAAGGGCAGGCCATCGTCTCCGTCAAGGCCGCAGACGCGTATGTCAGAGGCCGAGACCATGAACGGGGCCATGAGTATCAGCGTTTCCCTGGTCGAGGAGCTCCGCCGGGAGAGCGAGCAGCTGAGGCATGAAAATGCCGAGCTGAGGCGCGAGGTCGGCGCGCAAACGTCAATGCTCACGTCGAGGAATCGCGAGAAAGAGAGGCTCTACCAGGAGATCGAGGATCTGAAGATGGCTGCCCGCCGGGGTGGGCCCACGCCCTCGACTGTCGACAGCCTTCTCGACAGGTCGGCATCACGCGCTGGTGCACACGACCGGCCGCAATCCCGTGGCAGCGGAATGACGCGGACCGCGACACTGGATGAAGACCCCGAACGCGAGGAGCTTGAGAACAAGCTGGCCGAGCTGCGTGATAAGCTCAACGAGGTCAAGATGCACAATCAGGACCTGCAGCAGGAGCTGAGCAATTACATGCAGGAGTACGAAGCCGAGCTCGAGGGCCGGAAGCAGGCCGAGACCGCGGCGCATCAGCTGCAGGAAGAGCTCGAGGCCACCCAGAATGACCTTCTCATGCTGCAGCAGGAGCGGGACGACCTCCTCCAGGAAAACTCCGGGTTGGACCATGAGTTCAACGCCCTGCGCGAGGAGGCACAGGATGAGATTGACCACCTGGAAGTCGAGGCTGAACAGCGAGAGCAAGAGCTGGCGCGACTCAACCAAGAGTTGGCGGAGCGCAACGAGAACCAAGAGGCTCTCCAGGAGGAGATGCGCAGGCTGAGTGAGGACATGATACGCTTCGAAGACACGCAAGAAACCCAGCTTCGCCGGATCCAGGAGCTGGAGACGGAGCTAGCGGAGGCAAACAAGGAGCTCGAGGACCTGGAGGCGAAGCTGCTCGAATCCAACGACAAGGCGCAAAGGACTGGCATCCAGCTGGAGTCAACGCAAAGCGAGATTGCCTTCCTCCGTGAAGAGCAGGAGGGCGACAAGCTGCGCATCGGTGACCTGGTGGGCCAGCTCGCAAACACCGAGCTTGCCCTCCGAGAGGAGAAGGAAAGAGTTAAGGAGCTCGAGAACCAACTCCAATCGGAGCGTCACCAGCGCGAGATCGTGGCGAACCAGGAGAAGGAGGACGTGCAGCAAGTAGTGAACAACCTGAACAGGGAGATGTCTACCGCAAAGGACGAGGCCAGGAAGCTGCGTAAGAGTCTTTCTAGGCAGGAGACCGAGGCGGCGGAATGGAAAGCGCGCCTGTTGGAGCTTGAGAACAATCTGAGGGAGGCGCTGGGGGATCTCAACGGCACGAGATCCAGCTTCCTCAGGGTGAGTTTTCCTTCCTCCTTCCGCGTCCTTGAGGCGGCGTATATGAACCCACTTTTCTAATTACACTTTCACAGGACATCACAAAGCTTCAAAACGACCTGGATACGACGTGCCGCGAGCTGGACGCCACTCGGGCCGCTCTTAACGAGAAGGATCATCTCATCAAGCAGCGCGACGAGCTTCTCGAGAGCCACGCGCTGGAATCCCGCCGACTCGGCGATACCCTCGCGAAAGAGCAGCAGGCTCACCGAAACACGAAGCACCAGTTCGAGACGTACCAGAAGACACAGCAACACGTCCACGGCACAATGTCCTCCGCAGAGGTCCGCATCAAGGAGCTCGAGGCCGCCAAGAGCCAGGACAAACAACGGCTGATCAAGCTCGAGACGTCGCTCAAGGAACAGCTGAACGAGCGGAATAGTCTTCTACTCGTCCTCTGGACCCGCCTCTCGAGCCTCTGCGGTACGGATTGGGCCCACGACAATAGCCTCATCAGCGGTCGCGCGCTTCCGTCTCTCGAGTCGGTTGCCACCATGCTGCCTGGGTTCAGCAAGAACCTCTTGGCAGCCGTCCGGACCATCGAGTCCATTGTGAGCAAGTTCCAAGACCGTGTCAAGTCCGTCGAGCGAGAGCTCTGGAAGGAATACCAGCACCTCGAAGACAGCCTTGACAAGCGTATCAAGAAGCTCGATAAGATTGAGTCGATTGTGCGTAACGGAGTGGCCACTGGATCTATCGGTATCGCCGGGCAGATGAGCCAGGCGCTGCTCGAGGAGCAGAAACAACGCATGGCGAAACTCGAAGACGCGTATCGCCAACTCAAGGTGGAGAACGCGACCCTCCGCACCGCGAATGAAGTCCGACACGCCATGCTTGATCCTCGGGCAGACAGGGGTTCTGAAGATGACGGCAGCCCCAGCCCCAGCATCCCAACCGGGCCGACAGGGCGGGCCAGATCGGGTGAGAGGGGCAGCAAGCGCAGCGACCGCAGCCGTCAGAGCTCGCGGCACGTCAGCGGCGGCGCGCCAACGACGTCGAGTGGGTCTTCGACGCACCGGGCAACGAGCCGAGCCTCCACCATGACCAGGGAGACCATCACGAGGGAAAGGTCCCACCGGTCGGAAAACGAGATCGCCGCCGCGCAGGACGTGATGAACGAGTACAGCCCACGCCACAGCAGCCTCAGCAATTACAACAGCAAGAACAACTACAACGCGCGCGATGTGACGTCAGCGGCGGGTTCCCATGGGCCGATGTCGCCTGGGGCGCCCCTGGACGCGGAGATCAAGTGGATGCACCGCCTGAAGGACATGGAGAACAAGCTCAAGGCCGAGAGGGAGGGACGGCTGCTCGACCGTAACGAGGCGAGCCGCAAGATCATCAGCCTCGAGGAGGTTGCCCTGCAGGCGCAGGCCCGGGAGGCCAAGATGGAGAGGAGGCGGCGGATGGAGGCGGCGCTGTCGATAGCGGGCAGCGGCGACAAGGGCGGCGGGAAGAGGAGCCCCAGTGCCGGCGGGGTTTAGGAAATGCGCAGCCGTGATGGTGATGATGATGGCCGGCGTGGTCGTGGTCGTGGTCGTGGTGGGGTGCCCGGTGATGGGGTCGAAGCAGAGGTCGTTGTGGGGGACTTCTCGTTCGTCCCTGAGTGGGATGGGGCAGAGTTTCTTTTGTGACTTGTGGTCGCTGGGATCGCCTTGCTTTTTTCCTGGGGGTTATATACGGCAGGCGGGTGGCAGGGCATATGGCGTTGGCGGATCTGATGAATGCATTACCGGCGAAGCAAGGGAAGGCAAATGGGAAGGGGTAAACACAGGGGAGGAGGCGGGTTGTATGATACCTGATTTGAGAGGCACCGATGAGATGAGTCTTCTCTTTCCATTCTCACTATTGGTGCTCTGTGCATACGTTTACACTGCCATGACATACTTTTGTTGGGGATTGGTTGGTTGCATAGATACCGTTGCACGCAGTTTGGTCTACATTTATGCCTAAGTAAGTAGCGTGCTTGTAAATGGCCGGCAGACGCGGATTGATGATGAAGGCTGATGACTTTTGAACTGTTGGCAAAGTAATAATATTTCACACAAATACATGTCTTTCGTGGGATCTGCTCATGGGGGTTGGACATTTATTTCCCAAGGACCTCGGGATATACAGACGCAGACAGACGCACGGCAGGGCGATCAGCTGCCCATACTTTCCTACTCGTCATCCATTCAACACCCTCACTCAAGCAACGTCCTCCTCGGCTCAACGTCCACAGGCAGCTTCGACCACCTACTCGCATAGACCCTTCCCTCCTTGATCACCGCCAGGAGATGCTCCTCGGGCCTCTCGAAGACCGTCACGTCGTCAAGCGGGTTGGCATTCAGCACCAACAAATCCGCAACGAACCTCTCCCTCACCTCCCCGAGCCTGTGCCCCTGGCCCAGCATCCCCGCCGGGTTGACGGTCGCGTGCCGCAGCACCTCGCCCGGGGCTAGCACCCGCGCGCGCAGCCCGAACTCGCCGAGCTGCTCCGCGCCCAGGAACGACAGCAGGTCGGTGCCCAGGCACATCCTGACGCCCGCGGCGGCCGCGAGCCGGACCGACTCGAGCCCGCGGCCCAGCACCTCGGCGTTCTTGGCGGCGCTGCGGCCAGGGAGGAACCCGGCGTGGCGGGGGTCCGCCATGGCGGCGTAGGTCACCAGCGTCGGCGTCAGGTAGACGCCGCTGTCGGCGAGCAGGCGCGCCGTGGAGGCGTCCAGGAGGTTGCCGTGCTCGATGCCGCGGCACCCCGCGGCGACGGCGCGGCGGATCGCGGCGGGGGTGTAGGCGTGCGCCGTGGCGTAGGTCCCTGCGTCGGCGGCGGCGCCGCAGATGGCGGCCATCTCGGGCGGGGTGAATTGGATGCCCTGGAGGGGGTCTGTCGGGGAGGCTACGCCGCCGCCGGCCATGAATTTTAGGAAGTCTGCTCCGCCTGTTTTTTTTTTTACGGGGGTTGGGGGGTTAGCCTTGCTTTGGTGGGTTCTGGAAGTAGCTTGGGATCGAGATTCTTCCTCGTGGGGTGAGATGGGGATACTCATCCTCGAGGAGGAGGAA
>LJJS01000548.1:0-20854 GCA_001447215.1 Diaporthe aspalathi
GGGTCATCAAAACGGGTCCCTGGGGTGCCATCGTGTTGGCTCATAACAAATCTGACCCGGCAAAATCGCTATATAGAAGTTAAAGGTTAAGGCAATTAAGGATTAGCCCGTATTAACTAACATTAAAAAAGTTTAAGGATTCCTTAAATACGTTAACTTTTACAGATAATTTATTAAAGGCTACGAAGGACTAGCAAAGCTTTTTACAGACCTTACCAAAAAGGACAAAAAGTTTAAATAGACTTAGGAAGCGCAAGACGCTTTTAATATAATAACTTAAAAGATTTTAAAAAAACTAATACTAGTTAAAGCAGACCCTAATAAGGTTTATAAAGTTAAGACAAATATATTAAACTTTGCAATAGGAGGACAATTTAGTTAATGCAATAATTAAAGAAAACTGCACCCTATTGCATTTTTTTTAAAAAAGCTTAACGGACCAGAGCTCAACTATTCTATACACAATAAAAAACTTATAGCAATAATCAAAACATTTAAGAAATAGCAACACTACCTTATAAAAGTTAAGTATCAAATTTAAATCTATACTAACTATAAAAACCTTATACACTTTACAACAACTAAAGAACTTAATAAACGCTAGGTCAGATAGGCAGAGTTTCTTTTATAATTTGACCTTAAAATCACCTACCGCAAGGGATCTAAAAACAGATAAGCAAACGCACTTAGCAGACGATTAGACTACCTATAAGAGGTTCCCCCAGAAACACAGAGTATCTTTAAAATTAATGCAAAAGGCGACCTCTTACAAGAACCCTGACAACTGGCAGTGATACTCCGAGTAAAGCCTAATCCTAAGTGGGAAAAAAAGCTCAAAAAGGCCTACCAGCACCTTAAGCCTAAAAAACGGACACATCTGATAAAAAACAAAGGAATGCTTTACTAAGGAAACAAGCTCTTTGTACCTACGGAATTATAAAAAGAACTTGTCGGACAAATCTATAAAGCACCAGCGCATAGCTATTAAGAAATTACGGCAACACTCAAACGGACAAGACAATACTACAAATTTCCCGGACTAAAAAAAGAAGTTTAAACAGTTATCCAGAATTGCAATATATGCTGCAAAAGCAAGACCGCATAACACAAGCCCTACGGTCAGCTACAGCCTCTACCAATACCTGACGGACCATGGCAATCCATCAGCCTAGACTTTATCGTCAAGCTACCAGCGTTAAAAAAAACCCATAACAGGAGTCAAGTACAACAGTATCCTAGTTATTGTAGACAGATTTACAAAGTATGCCTACTTTCTGCTATACAAGAAAGCAAGCAATACAGATAAACTCACATATGCATTCCTACAGATAATTATTAGCAACTATAGCACACTATAAGAAATTATCTTAGATAGAGGAACAGTGTTCACATTAAATTTCTGGCAATCACTTATAAAGCAACTTGGTACCAAATTAAAGCTCTCCACAGCTTTTTATCCTTAAACGGACGGACAGACTAAACGACTTAACCAGATTTTGGAATAGTACCTATACAGTTACGTGAACTACAACCAAAACAACTGGATACAGCTACTACCTATGGCACAGTTTGCTTACAACAGTATAGACACGGGAACAATAAAGGTCTTACCCTTTTATGCAAACTATAGCTACGAACCGGAAGCTTACAGAGAACTAATCTCTGGCAAAAAGCACAGTCAGCCACAGAAAGAGCGACTAAGATTTGAGACCTTCAGAAAAAGCTTCGGCAAGAACTGCTTTTCGTATAGGAACAAATGACAACTTACGCCAACAAGAAAAGGTTAAAGGGACCAACCTTAGGGGAGGGAAATAAAGTCTACCTACTCTGCAAAAATATCAAAACTAAATAACCTAGCAACAAACTCAATTACAAAAAGATTAGATTATTTAAAATTAAGCAAAAACTTTCAAACACTAACTTTAAACTCTCTTTATTTAAAAGAATACAAATTTATCCAGTCTTCTACATATTACTCTTAAAACCAGCACGAGCTGACGTACGGCTAAAAACATAAATTAAACTCGAAAATGACAAAAAAGAATAGAAAGTTGAGAAAATTTTAGATTCCAGAACTTGCAACGCTAATACTAAATACCTGGTCAAATGGAAAGGCTATAATAACAAAGATAACACATAGGAGCCACTTAAAAACCTGATAAATTATCAGAAAGCACTTCAGGCATACCACTAAACAGCCAGTCAGAAAAGTCCACCCTGGCATCGGACGCAATTAAACCTTAATCGACAACTCCGAAACTACTATTAGCCTGCAAAAAGGAAGCCGGATTAGAGGCCTTCGCGATTACCCAATTTACATCCGCACAAGCCTTTACCTTAGCTACACGATTACCCTTAGGCTCCTCTAACAAACGGAAACCCTCGCAAAGCATCTGACGCCCTCGCTCTACAACCTCTTGACGCTGCTGCCTCAGCTGGCCCAGCTTAACAAGACGCTTACTCATTTCGCGTTGCTTCTCTAATAAAGCCTCCTGCGCACAACTCAGCGCATCCTCGGCCTCTTCCTCCTAACGCTCTAAACGCCTCTTCTCGGAAATCCAGTCTTAAACTGGAAAGGAAAACTATTAACATGCATAAAAGAGACAGAAAGGAAACCAATGCATATACCGGAACTTAAAGATACACCCGCGCCTATGTAAGAATAACTACAGCGCATGCAGTTGCTGCAACGCCTTTTATTATCGAAATCGGATACAAAACACTTTCAACTATATTAGTAACACAGTTAGCAAAGTATTACTTTAAAACCCGTTTTTTTAATCAGCAAAGTAAGAGCAAGACGCTATTCCGTCTTCTTAGAATAACAAGGCTTAAATACACGACCTGATATAGTATTAGCACAAAAGATAATCAACGGAAAATGCAAATAAAACAAAAAAAAACATAAAGGAACAGGGAGAACTTACCAACGGAAATCTTTGGGGATAAAAAAACATAAGAAAAGGGGAATAATGTCATGACCCTGACAGAAATAGGAACAGCAGTTGGTTCTGCAAAAAAAAACAACCCCACTTAGCCAGCACACCGGCCAAACAAATAACACAACAGAACTCAGCCACCATCACGTAACCACTGAATTACCTAAGCCAGGATCACTTGGATTACCAGTCTTGGCATAAGCCAGGTAAGCCAAATGGATTACCACAGATCACTGGATTACCAGTAAGCCTTATATAACACGGCTAAAGGGATAGATATACATATAAGAACACACTTATTACCAGATAGCTAAATAGTATAGACAGCTTTTTAGCAGTTAATTTAAGTATTCACCTACAAATAGCTCTCACCAGCTAGTGATCATTGTCAGTCTACAATATTGCTTAACCACCACCGCCTAGTTACGTATCTTGGACATAAACCCCGATCAGCAGGTTTAGAAGACCCAAGGAACCTTGATCATTACACTTTACATAGTTATAAACGCTTAAAGACTTAGCATTCAAAAATAAATATAATATTAATAACAGTAGGTTATAAAAAAAATTATTTATTATTAAAAAATAGCGACAGCCTTATAATAAAGCTAATTAAAACTAGCTTTAAGCTATTGTTAGGTGCAATTGAGCTAGGCACGAGGTATCAAGGAATTGGGTCAGAAGAGTGCTATTCTCCAGTGTGCTAATAATGCAAGACTGAATCTTACCCCCTTTCGCCTTTTTCTCGCGGGGGTTTTCGGACGTCGTCCTTTATAGGTTACTAGGGCCTGCAGCACTCCCGGGAGACGGAACGTTACAGCTATATAAAAACGAAAAACTTTAGTAAAGAGTTATATGGCAAGATTTAAGCTGGTTTTAATTATAAAAAGGTAACTTTAGTCCCTTGCAAAACCTCCGTCCTTTTTTTTAACACCCAACAAATAAAGCTCCCAGAATTTTTAAAAAGACCACAAAAACCACAAGCTTCCGAAAGCAAGCCCTTGCAACAGTAAGCTTATATCTAATACGGCAAAAAGCCAAATATATAGCTGCTAATTTAAATAGAATACTAAAAATAGTAAAATTTAAGAATTATTATATTTAAAATTTTTAAAATAAAATTTATATTTATTAAAAAAAATAAAAAAATGTTTTTTTTCTAAATTAATAAATGTATTTAAGGCGGCAATTTTTAATTTAAAATTAAATGCTTGTTTTATTTTAATTTTAATTTTTTACTTTATAATTAATAAGGAACTTTGCTTAAAAAAGGTAGTAAATATTTTAAAAAGAATATAAAAATAAAAAAGATTTAGGCTGTTAAGCGCTGATATATATAAAAATAAATAAATATATAAAGCTATTATTAACTTTTTGCAAATTCTTTAAAAAAAGCAGTTAGAACTTTTGCAAATAGTGGATAGTTGAATATATCAATGGGAGAAAACTAAAAGGTTGGTTAAAAACAAAGTATATAGTGTGGCTAAAGCCTGAATACCTAGGTGCTCTGGTAAACTTGGACGCCCTGCCTCTTACCACATCAACAATCCCCTGCTAGGCAAGTCAGAGTGAGTTCCAACAGGCTCAATTGTCCCTTCCACTTTTTTGATTCCGTTCTGTCCGCGCCAAAGAAAGGAAAATCAAAATGGAGAAGAGTGGTTACTCCACGCAGAGGCGATCTATTTGCGTCGCCGGCATCGTCTAAACATGGAGTCAACGGACAAAAGCATGCGGCCAAAAATTGCTTGTAGAGGATGATGTCTGTATTCCACTTCTACTTTAATGCACGTCGTGAAAATAAGCTTGCCGCCCGCACTTCTACATCCGAGACATCTATGCCCTTCTATCCCTACAATGTCACTTCCTCCATAGTTACAGTTTCATTCTAGCAAGGAAGTTAGTCCCAGGTTTCCCGAACATTCCCATGCAAACTCTGGGGTTATTTAGGAACCTGACTTTCTCGAAGGCCGGGAGGCCCTGCCACCGAAGCCCCAGGCGATCTGGTTCGGCAGGCTGATAGCGAGGTCGAACTCTTCGGCCCACGCCCAGACCAGACCAGGGTTCTTTTGGAACATCCTCCCAACAAAGACAGCGTCAAGGGGAGTGTCCTTTGTCAGGATCTCCTCGGCCTGCTTGCCCTCCCTGATGCTCCCCACGGCGGAAACCAGCAACTTATCACCCACGGCCTTCTTGATCTCCTTACTGAACGGAGCCTGATATCCCGGCCCAGCCTTGATCTTTGCAGCCGGGTGCAGACCGCCAGAGGAAACATCCAGGAGGTCCACGCCACGCTCCGCCAGCAGAACGGCCAGCTTGGCGCTATCCTTGACAGTCCAGCTCTCGGGGAACTCGGGGACCTCCTCGAGCCAGTCCGTGGCGGAGAGGCGGACGAATAGAGGCATATCTTTTGGGATGGCGGCCCTGACGGCCTCCACGATCTCCAAGGTCAGCCGCACCCTGTTTTCGAAGCTCCCGCCGTACTTGTCGGTCCTCTTGTTGGAGACCGGAGACACGAACTGGTGGAGGAGATAGCCGTGCGCGTTGTGCAGCTCCACGACGTCGAAGCCGGCGGCCACGGCCCGCAGCGCGGCGCGGACAAAGTCGGCCTTGAGCTCCTCGATCTCCTTGAGCTCCATCTCCCGCGGCTGGCAGTGGTCGGCGTTGTACGCCAGGGCGCTCGGCGCGACGCAGTCGTCGGGCCAGCCGTTGACGTCCTTGCCGGCGACGGCGCCGAAGCTGAGCCAGGGCGCCACGGTGCTGGCCTTGCGGCCGGCGTGGGCGAGTTGGATGCCGACCTTCTGGCCCTGGGAGTGGGCGAACTGGACGATCTGGGCCAGGCCCGGGATGTGCGCATCGGACCAGATACCCAGGTCCTCGGGGGTGATCCGGCCCCTCGCCTGTACGCCGGTTGCCTCAACAATAGCCAGGCCCGGCCCGCGGGAGATGATGCCTCCCAGATGAGCGGTGTGCCATGGCTGTTGGAAGCCGTCAAGGGCAGAGTATTGGCAGAGCGGGGAGAGGAAGATGCGGTTCTGGAAGGTCACGCCACGAATGGTGATTGGCTTGAAGATCTTCGGGATGGGCTTGTCGTCGGGTTGGGGGTCAAATGCTGTTCCTGCGGGAGGCGACTGCTCCGGGGTGAAGAACGGGACGCCCTCTGCGGGTTTATTGTAGAGTGAGGGCTTGTCCGGGGCCTGGCTGGGAGGAACAACCGGTTTGGTGATTGGGTAGTATCCCACCATCTTGAATAAGGATGGATATTACTGAAACTTAGAAGCGCAAAGAGGTGGATGGCTCGATGAGAGTTGGTCCTGTGCGTTGAACTGTGGTGGACTCGATGCCAGAGGTCAACCCGGATACGTGCGGTACTGCTTCCCAACGAATCCCAGGGAACCAGCGAGTATGCAGCAGAGAATATATCGACGAAATCACAGCGCAATGCTTACCAACCTTGTATATGTTTGTAATGCCGGGAGGACGTCTCCACCAGTAAGGACGGCGAGGCGATGCAGTAGACGGGCAGCAGCCGAGATGCGTGGAGCAAAGTCTCCTACTCAAACGGAATGTGTTGTTTATAATCACTAGCAGTGACGGTACACGACTTGGTGTAGTCGCGTTAGAGCCGTAAGTGGGGAGAAACCTTTTCGCGATCGCTCGCCCGGATGATGAAGACAGGAGGGTTTCGGCCGAGCAGCGGACGAACCGTGTGGAATTCGACGTGACATCATCGCATCAATAGGAGCGCCAGAGAATGTTCTATGAAGGCTTTCTATTTGTATCTAGCACGATTTGTTAGGCTCGGGTCTTCGCTCGGCAAGTGTCTGGCGGTGGGGGTCCCGTCGCAACGTGGCCAGACGGACTCGAGAGCCGAGGATGAGCTCAAAGCTTGCTCAGGGGTCATGAAGTCTGTATCTCCTTGCAATTCGACCCTGGTCCGGTACATCAACTTTAGGGTCAGTCGTATCGTAGAGTAGATAGATAACCTTCGGTAAGGATGTTCTAAGTTGAGATACACTCTCGGACCCTATTTTGACGTTGATGGTGAGTCATTCCGCAACGTCGACGTTGTTTGGGGGCTTGTTGACGTTTTGTCATCCTCTGGGATCTGCGCGATGCACACACCCGTATAAATGGTGCAATGCCATGCACCCACTGGCAAGGGTGTGGAATGGTGTCGCTGTTTGGTTCTGGCGTCCCGCCGAGTCGACGAGTTCGGCGGTGACCCATAAAACAGGTATGGCAATTGTGAGTAAAGGTTGAAAGAGCCGCGGTACAGCATTTCGCCGACATGTCTTTACTAATCCATCGGCCGTTGGATGCGAACAGAGGCGACACGCGGCGTTTCGTCCCCTGCCGTGTCTGTGGGTTATGGTTACACGCCTCGAGCCACGCCGTCCACTGGGAATGGTCTAGCTCCGCGTTATATCCGGGGGGGTTGGCCGACGTCACCTCAGATCCACTTAAGCAGGCCGACTTCGAACGGGCAGGGAGTCCTTTGGTGACGCTGGAAACGCGCCTCCCTCCCTTCGCTCCTCGAATGAAGCTCGTCACCACCGCCCACGATGGCTCCCACGGACGCGCCGCAGGACCTCGAGAGCGCCGTCAAGAGGGCCGACTCTGCTGAGCCCGGCGCCAGGAAGAGCGCTGACGCCACCGCAACGCCTGCAGATGATGGCGCGATTGGGCGACGCGAGGATAACCTGCCGGCACAGGGCCACGCGTTCGCCGAGGCAGTCAAGCAGCGCATCCCGCATGGTGTCCAACGCAGGTACGGGACAACAGTGGGGTGGCTCAGGGGGCCCGAGCCGACACGAGCCTGGAGGATTCGGCCATTGCTTCCTCGTCTGCAGCATCTGCCTCTGCGCCTGGCCGACAGGTTTCTGCCGCGGCGATGGCAGCGCGCGATTGCGCTCCTCATCTTCTACGTCTGCTGGATCGCGACCTTCGGCGCTGTCATGCACGAGTCGTCAGCCGTGGAGGGGATCGACGGTCAAGGGTCGCCGTTCCTGATCGGATGCGGCGCTTCCTTCTGGTAAGGCTTGCCGATGGCGCCTCGGCCGTGCTCTACATTGTGCTGATTTCGCCGTCCATAGGTCGCAGAACAACGGATGTGGCCTGGATGGCATCGATTGCGAGCCCTTCGCCAACAGCTCATTCGCGTTCCGGTGCCCTGCCAGCTGCAGCAGCCAACAAGTGCTCAACCCTCGGTTCGTGGGGCCTCAGGAGGTTCTATATGAGACGTTGGTGGTCGGTGGGCCCACATCGAACGCCAATGTCGGACTTGACGGTGCATCGGGCTTTATTTACAGGGCAGATTCCTTCATATGCTCTGCTGCCATCCATGCTGGCGTGATATCCAACTCCCAGGGTGGATGTGGAGTCGTCGCTGTCATCGGCCAGCGGAGCGAGTACCCCAGCGTGACCCGAAACGGGATTCAAAGTGTGGGGTTTGACTCGACTTTCCCGTCGTCTTTCACTTTCGAGGAGGTCAGTGGCGTGGCCTGCAAGGACCTCAGATGGCAGCTGCTCGCCGTATCTGTTGTCTACACGGCAGTCTTGTCGCTGTTCACCAGGTCTCCCTCCGTCTTCTTCTACTCAGTCTTGATTGGGTGTTATCTTCAGTCGGCCCTGGCCACTTCTACTCCGCAGTACGCCGACATATACACTCTGGTCTCGACAGCCCTAGGCAATCTGCTCCCTGTTCTGTTTATCGCGCAGGTCATGTTTACGCTGTATATCCGCCGGACTCTGCATGGCCTGACGGCCCAAGTCGAGAAGACTGTACTGTGGCTTGGTCCTTGTTGGGTGGCTGCTCTTGCAGACTACACATTTGAGCTCATTCCTCTTTCCAGGCTCACAAGCCACGACATCAATCAACAACCGGGTGCAGTTGCATCCCTGGTGGTTATTGTCGTTGTCATCTTCGTGGTCTTTCTCGGGCAGGCATGGGCATTCAGGAGAGAGGGCCGTCTTCTTCGCTATCTCGGGCTGTATGTCTGTCTCGGGATATGTATTGGCTTATTGGCCGCCATACCCAACGAGTCGCTACGTATACACCACTACATCCTCGGCCTCCTACTGATTCCAGGGACATCGATCCAGACGAGACCAAGTCTTGTTTATCAGGGTGTGCTGGTTGGTCTGTTCATCAATGGCGTGGCCAAGTGGGGGTTTGACCCGATTCTACAAACTGCTGCCGCGCTTCAGGGCGACGCCATCATGGGGACTGTGCTGCCTAGCATCACTGCTTCCAATGCAACGGCTTCCAGCATCACATTTAGCTGGCCCAGCGTCCCCGAAGGTTACGCTGGTACAAGTGTTCTGGTCAATGATGTGGAACGTTTCCGCTCTGATCAAGGGGAGCAGTCTCTCACTTGGCAGAGATCCAGCGGAGATGAAACATTTCCGGAGTACTTCAGGTTCGCCTACTACGCCTTATCTGCCGCGTATGGTCTACAGAGTGGCGATTATACAAAAGTCGGGACCTGGCTAGCAAATGGGACCTGGCAGCAGATGGAGGCTGGGGCGAGCTAGGTAGACTAAAACGATAAATAGAAGTACTGTCTGCTGTTTGAAGGTGCGCAACGGCGACAGGGTCAGGTATATCGCATACGATGCGTGACCATTTTCTCTCCGTCATGCTGCGACAGTGTCATCCTTGTGGTGGTCGCCCCAGAAACCAAGTTGCTCGCCAGACGTTGTACAGTTTTCTTGGTGATTTCAGGCCCACGGGAATGAAGACTGTTCGCAAACCCGAAGATGATATAACCACTAACTGTGGTGAAAACAGACACAACCTGAAGAGGTTCCTGTTCGCCCTTGTCAGCGTGATCATAGAATGAGCACAGGTGTCCACTGTCCACATGCAGTCTGGTAGCTGATTCGGCTTTGCCGAACCGGGACTGCACATACCTCACAGGACCACAGAGTCAGTGAGTAACCAACAGTGCCTACTGCTTCCATCGTCATAACCCGATATGCCTCGCCGTCTATCCGTGGTTGCAGTGTCGACTGCGGTTGGTCAAAGCTGGAGAAGGTCCGGGTGAAGGCGCTCAACGTGGAGAGCCAGGACTCTTTGCGGGTCTAGATGATAGAGACGTGTGAGCAGAAGCCGCTGCTTGTAATCGGGGTCAACGGTCAGTCATGTGAGTTCCTCACATTTGGCCCATAAGTCTCCAGCAACTCCACACGTCCCCGGCTTATCTTACCCAGGGCCGCCTTGACTATATATCCAGGACATTGTAGTGCAAACCTGGGCCAATTCCTGATCAACGCCTTGCCATCGCATGCAGTTTCATGTTGGGAAACCTACTCGTTAAATGCTGTGGTAAACGAAACGTTATCATGATGCCTGTTGAACCAGTACTTGAGATCTGGGCGGATAGATGCCAATGGGCCCCGGAGGGGGGGGGGGGGGGCAAGAGTTACGGACCTGCAGATTCTTCATAAGAAACCAAACTATATATGTTGCCTTTTCGTTTGATTGGTGTATTTAGTAGGTTACATATCTGTGTTCCGTCAGTCTAAATAGGAATTAATAAATGATTTCAACAAGGATTTCCCTGTCCCAGGAATAAATGGTTACCAACAGACAGGAAGCTGATGAGCATTTATGTTTATCTACGATGGTAGCATGAAATCCAAATGGCCGACAAACCAGGTCTCTATGGCCTCGAAGTTGTTGCCATTTCTGTTTCGGATTGGATCGGCCAGAAGAGACCCCTCGAGCTTCTGTACGGACGGGGCGGGTTCAGTGGTCGCGGCATAAACTGCGCGATCCGGTCCACTGGCAAGTTGCAATAGCAATCAAGCATGACAGCGTTACAGGCTTGCATGTTTCACTGTCTGGAATGATTGGCAGGTGATGAATGTATGTCTGTGGGTGGCATCTGGGTCGCCTGGCCCCCCGCCCCCCAGGCCCCCCGGCCCCAAGAGAACCAACCTGGAACCCGCAGGCTGGCCGGCCCAAATCCTATATTCAGGGCCAAAACCACTGACTGACAGCCACAATTTCTTGTGAATGCCTCACTGATCTGGCGAAGGTCTAATGAGAGGGCAAAATATCCAAAGAGAAAGAGTCTCGGTACATGCTTCTTCGACTGGGGTGTTTGTTGATTGTGCTGACGGTCCTACCCCTGAGAAAGAATGCATGCATGCATACCTTAGGGTAGTCGGAGACATTCAAAGTGAGCGCATTCATTCACGCCTAGAGGCCGTTTGGAAGGTAAAACTGACGCTTCCTCCCTCCGTACCTCCCAGAGTCAGAAGCTGTAGTTAGGAAAAACTGAACAGGTGCTTAGTACGGATGAGCCCAACATCGTGAAGCAGGCTGACCTGGGCCGGGAGGATTTGGGGGTTGCCCTAACCCTTCTGGACCGCGTCTTGGCCAACGCCCAGGCGAGCCGAGCAGGCCGCAACACCGGCCCTAGCTGCCGAAGACCTTCTGAATTGGCCCCAATTGACCCGACGGATAACGCCCTTGGATCCAACGACGGCGGACAGAGCTTCACCGATGTAGCCCTTCGACGAGTGGCGGCGTGTGGTGCAATGCGCATAGGCTGCAGGCAGTCCTCGCTGTGGCACAACTAAGTTGACCCGACGGTTTCCCAGCTCCTCGTGCAGCTCATCAGATCATGGCCACGGCGGCAATGTGACGTCCCTGGTCCAGCAGGCATTGCGCTAAGTTCCCTTGCAAGTACTCATAAAAAGGCACTGCAGTCCCCGTTGGCCTTGGGCAGCAGGTCGGAGCTGTAGGACAGACAAATCACTGACCATGACGGGCTATACAGCATCCGACTTCGACCCCTCCCTCCAAGGCGCCCTCCCCGCCGACTTCCAATGGGGCTACGCGACCGCCGCAGCACAAGTCGAAGGAGCCTGGAACAAGGACGGCAAGGGACTTTCTATCTGGGACGTCTGGTGCCATGAGAAGCCTTCGCGGATCAAAGATGCTAGCACGAATGAAAATGCCGTTCGATCCTACGACTTCTACAAGCAGGACGTCGCCCGTATGAAAGACTACGGAGTCACTGCCTACAGGTTCTCGTTGGCTTGGAGTCGCATAATTCCTCTTGGCGGCAAGGACGATCCTGTCAACGAAGAGGGCATCCAGTACTACAACAACCTGATTGATGAATTACTGTCTCATGGCATCACGCCGTTCGTCACCCTCTTCCATTGGGATACACCGCAAGAGCTCCAGACCCGCTACGGAGGCATGCTCGACAAGGACAGGTACACGCCGGACTTTGTACGGTATGCGCGCGTATGTTTTGAGAGATTCGGCGACCGCGTCAAGAATTGGATCACCTACAACGAGCCAGGCGTATACACCCTCGCGGGCTACGCCGCGGGCGTCCACGCGCCCGGGCGCTCAAGCTACCGTGACAGGACTGCGGAGGGAGACAGCAGTACGGAGCCCTTCATCGTTGCCCATACGGAGTTGGTCTCCCACGGATACGTGTGCGATCTGTACAAGAAGGAGTTCCAGCCTGCTCAGAGGGGCACCATCATGATCACTCTGCACGGGAATTGGTCTGAGCCATGGGATGAGAACGATCCCATGGACGTGGCAGCTGCGCAGCGCAAGAACGAATTCGAGATCGGCTGGTTTGCAGATCCTCTTTACGGAAAGGGCGAGGTGGACTACCCGGCCTGCATGCGCGCACAGCTGGGTGAGAGACTGCCGAGGTTCACCGAGGAGGAGAAGAAGCTCATCCGTGGGAGCTCCCAATTCTATGGCATGAATTCGTACAGCGCCTTCTACATCAAGAACAGAGGGGACCAGCCGCCCGACATCAATGACCACAAGGGCAACGTGGAAGTTCACGACACCAACAAGGCGGGCGTGAGCCGTGGCCTGGAGAGCGACACCCCCTGGCTCAGGACAGCCGAGTGGGGGTGGGCAAAGCTGCTCCGCTGGATCTGGAGCCGCTACGAGACGCCCATCTACATCACTGAGAACGGCACCACGGCCAAGGGCGAGCATGACTGGACCCCAAAGGGGCCGGATGACGTTCTTGAGGACCCACACCGCATCGACTTCTTCAACAAGTACCTGACTGCCATTGCCGAGGCATCCCAAAGCGGAATAATAATCAAGTCATACTTTGCCTGGACCTTCACCGACAACTGGGAGTGGACGGCGGGGTACACGGACCGTTTTGGGGTCACCTGGGTCGACTTCGAGTCGCCGGAGAAGACGCGGTATGCTAAGCGATCTGCTTACTTTGTCAAGGACTTCTTTGCCCATTTGATCAGGCAGTAGACATCGCATTCTGCCGTAGGAATCAAGGCGCGATTGTTCCGCCCAGGACGGGCCTAAGCTCCTTTGTGCTTGCAACGTACCACCAGTGTACGCTTCGTTTTGCAGGTTCGAATATCCGGTTTCTTCGAACAGTGGTCCTGTCTACATTGACTCAGCCTTCTACCAACTCCAAGTCTTTGCGGTTTCCCAACAGCGGCGCTTCATTAAACTCCTCGTCGCCCTTGGGCAGTTCTAACGTCATCCTGAACATCTGTGCCGCTTGCACCTCAAGCTCGCCATCACTCTCTAGCGCCAGAACGTGCCCACCGCGTTGCCGGTCCTCCGTGATGAAATGGAGGTGATCACCCGCGATCCCAATGCCCTGGATGTAGTGAGGCTGCCGGAACCCAACCAGGGTGCCAGTCACGTTTTTGAAGCTGAATGCAACCTGATTCCTCCCAACTTCGATCATGGGCTGCCGGGGCTCCGTTTGCCCCGCTGCTGTGCGGACCGTGATGGACTTGAAGCGGCCGTCGAGGCGCATTGCGACGTGGTGGTTCTTGGAGCCCGGTCTGTGGAGCTTGGCGTCAGAAACGTTTCCAAGCAAGGCTGCTCAGCGCCGGTGGGTAGTTTCACAGCTTCGTCCAGTTCCCTCAGAGGCACATTGCAGCTCTCACCCAAGCCCAGACCTATGAACAGGGGGGTTCTCCGGCCCGGCAGATATCAAGACCGGGTAGTACTTACACGAGGCCACCGACGATGTCGTTCAACGCCTCCTTGCTCGGCACCACAGCTTTTGCGGAAGTCTCGGGTCTGAAGCGAGTGATCTGAGCGAAGGGGTGAATGGCGTCTCCTTTCGGGTCAAGCTTTTTAATAGAGCCATCGGCAAGCATCTGGTATGCCGTGCCATCGACCACGATCATCTCACCATTCATGAAGCGGAAGGTGCCGAGTCCGTGATCGCCGTGCTCGAGATAGTCCGAGATGGGTAAGCCCTTATCGGCAACGCCGTCCATGAGACCGAGGGCGAGGGAGTACTGATAGAGCTCATTGTAGGCCATCCTGGTCTTGTGTTCTTGCTGACAAGGAGCAGCTTGGTAAGGGCGGTGGACAATCATTACATGCAATACAGTTACTTGGCATGTCTGAGTGACTTACCTAAGCACTATCACCCCTCTCGCCTCTGTTTATCTCGTTGGCCCCACGACCGGCGTAGACTTCAATCCGCTTTCTAAGTAGCTGGCACTCACACAACATCTAGCAGACTCGATTTTATCATTAGAATTATTTATTGTGGACTCTTAGTATATGGTCTTCACAATGTCTAGTATGCTATGGTCCCTTCCGACATATCTACTCATATTTCAAGAACAAACCGGGCCGCAATAACCACAGCCATAGCCGCCAGGCCCTTCCCAGCAAAAGGACTCAATGCGACCACCCCGTTCACGACAGCAGGTCCGGAGCTTTCGGAGCCCGCCGAACCACTTGTGGCCGAAGTCGTAGAGCCCTCGCCGCTCGGATTGCCACCCGCACCGCCGCTCGCGCCACCGCCCGGAAGCTGCGACACGACAGTCTGCACGAGTGTCGTGCCGCCCGAGACGTCCGTCCTGACGAATGTGGTCTCGCCGGGCGAGCTGCCGGTCCCCACCGGCGCCACAAGGGTCTGCACATATGTCTGGCCGCCGGAGACGATCGTCCTGGTGACCGTCTCCAGGGCCGGGGCGCCGAGGGTCCCCGTCACTCCGCCCCCTTGATTTGCGGCAGAGACGGAGATGATTGTTTGGACCACAGGATTGCCATTTAATGTGGCCGTTGTCGCCAGTGTCACCTCCTCCGCCGGCTGAGGACCAACGCCGGGGGCGATGGATATCACGGTCTGCGTTGTCGGGGCACCATCGGGCCCAGTAAGTGTGGTCAAAATGGTCTCCTCCGACGCCGGGGCGCTTGGGGCGGCAGTCACGGAGACGACGGTCTCAGTGAGTGTCTGCCCATTTGAGGTGACCTCCCATATCACGGTCTGTTCCTGGGCTTGCCCATCAATAGTCGTGGTACGGACAAACGTCGTCTCTGGCACTGCTGGGTTTCCGTTCGCCACGGCAGTTCTGATAGTCGAAATCGCCTCGCCAGAGCCAGCCGTCGGGATGATCACAACCTCTACCGAGCTTTGAGTCGGTATCGGCACCCCTGGGTTTGATGGCACCTCCGGGTTGGATGGAACCTCGGGGCTAGCTGGTTCCTCGGGGCTGGCTGGCTCCTCCGGGCTTTCAGGACTCTGCGTGGGTGGTGGCTGCTGGGGAGGCGGCGTGTTCTCAGGCGGCGGCGGCGGAGGTGACGTGATAGGCGAGGTCGTCTCCGGCGTGCTACTCGGAAGAGCTGGGGTTCCATCGCTGGTTGTTGGTGCGTTGTAGTAAATCGCCGACGCGACTTCGGTTGCCTCCGCGAGAACAGTGGCCGAGACCATCCTGTGCGCGACAGCCGTCGGCGCACACGTCGCCAAGATGCATGTCCGGATATCCCGTCCACTCATCTGCTCCCAGACCGTCTCCAGGCCCGCCAAATACTCCCGCATCGGGGGCCATATCTTTGCCGGGCTGTTGTCGTCGTAATCCCAGCCCTCACCACGATAGAAGAATCGCAAAGGGTCAACCGTGGCCGGCATTGTGATATGCCTTCCGGTCTGGATGGTGTAGGACCTGGTTTCTCCCGGGAACACGCTGATGCTGGTAAATGGATTTTCGCCTGTCTCAGTTATCGTGGTTGTGAATGCTGGGTAAACGTCGGTGCTGACGCTCACTGAGCACTCGCCCGAATAGAAGCTGGAGTATTGGGCCCAAATCGTCGGGTAGGTCCTTTCAATCCACTGACTGTTAGCACGGTAATAGGGATCTAGTCTTTGACTAATGGGAACAGTGTATTGGATTGCTCGTACATAGTGAACCCGCTGACCACGACCGTGCTATTCACGGTCATGTTACTCGGTAACGTAGCGGTTGCAAGGACCGTTTCGTTGTTCGTGACAGAGCTTCCATTGGGGTATGTTGTGATATGCGGTACTATCGTGTGTGTAATCGTGGTTGCTGTGTTCGCCTCACTCCAGTCCCAGATCATCACAGACCCAGCTGCGACTTCGCAGGGTTTCTGAACTCCAGAACCTTGGGTGGGCAAAGAGGCCTTTGATGTTATAGTGGAAGACGAATTTAAGAATGCACCCTGAGCCATTTCTGCTACTGTCAGGAATATGCAGAAGGCTGAGCCCTTTTTAGGCCATCGCTGAACCGTCATCTTGTGACAAGAGACGAGGAGAGTCGTGAGTCTAGGAAACGCACGACTAAGTTGATGAATGTCAACACAGACGCCAGACGGTGACGAGAGAGGTATTCCAAGGATGAATAGAGGTGCCAATGCCTGCGGAAGCAGACCTCAGCAAGTTTATCACTGTATTCTAGTTCCCACATATTTAGGCACTCAAAATCCTTCTTCGTCGTGGGCATGCTTGCCAAGGCGATAGTTTTGGACCCATCCAGGGATCGTGCTGACTGCAGAGGGCTGTGGCTCTGCGTCTAGACCGCCCGCTGGCGCCCGCCAATAGCGCGAGTTCTCCAGATCGCTGATGTGAGTATTTATTCGCTAAGGAGCCGCAACCTGGGTTCAAAATGCGAGTGGGATTGTCTCGGCTGGTTCTGGACGCGCCATGCTCTGTATGCCGTCAGCATATCCAAGGACGACTGCGCCTGCGAACCTATGTGGCGCGGCTGCGTCCAGATGTCAGCAAGATGCACCCTCATGAATAACTATTGAGAAATGCAACGGCTTGAAATGTTTTGCACCGCCACAAGGCGAGCTCGCCGGTGGGCACTGGCCTCCAGTGGTGTATTGCAGGTGTTCAGCCACTTGCAGTCATCTTGGCTAGGTATTCTAGGGGCCGGACATGTCTGTACTCCCTGCCACCACCGCCGTAGGCGCTCTCTCAGACAACTTGCAACTCATCCTTGTTCATGAAGTTTGCTTCGTGCCTTTATTGCCCTTCTCCTAGGTTCCAAATCGTATCTGCTCAAACTTGGAAAGTCGCCACTCGACGTCCCATGCTGCATGAGGAAAATGACCAACACACAAAATGGTTTGCTTACATACCAATAATGGCTACATCTATATACACTTTAGTGGCACGTGAGTAGCCCAGAAGTAAACCAGCGCTCTGCTTGAAACATCAGTTGCTTCCTTTGATTCTTTCATCAGCGCTACCTTCCTTAAGGGGGACGCGAAATGCATGAGGTCCCCGAATCAGACACTGGAACCTTCGGTATCCTCCATTTGCACCTTCCAAATCTTGTTTCATAAATTTCTTCGCAGTCTGGCCATTAATTTAGAGGCGGTGGAGTTTCTGTAGCTGGAGAGAAGTAATTCAATAGGTTAATAGTTAATTGTGACAATGACAGCTATTTACATCGAGCCGTCAAAAGCATACTGGTATTTTCTTTGGCACAATCCCAGAATAGCCGTGTCCCAGGTCTATGACAATTAGAAGGAGTCTAAGCACACTTGCCAGCTGAGTCAACTGCCTTGCTACAGCAGTCATTCTGGCCGAAGGCAGGGACGGCTACAGGGCACATGAATTAGTGAGCGTTGTGACTGGAAAAGAAATACAAAACCAAGACAAGAAAAGGTTTGAACCTACTGCCGGCCTCAACACAGGCTGAAGTCTGATCGGTACAAGTCCAGCCAGAGTAAGGGTCGCAGTAGGTGCAACAGTCATCGCCGGTGGTGCAGGGAGCTTTTATTTGAAGAGGCACTCTGTTAGCTTCTGGTTTCTTGGAGGCGTCACACGACTCCATCATGCACCTGTTTGACCAATCAGTCGGTGCAGCCGGGAACATACTGCCAGTAGTACCACAAGCACGCTCAGCAAAGCCTGGAAGAGTCGCACGGTTGTCGACTGCTACGGCTATAGCGCTGGCTGTAAGGGCAAAGTTGACGAGGGCTGTAAACATCTTCATTTTGGTGAATGCTGGGGCACGCTAAAATGGCTTGTGATTGTTTTGAGAGAAGGACTGTGATCGCAGGATCTGATTTGGCTGGATGCTGGAAAATGACAGGCAAGCTTCTGTGGCTGGAAATGAAGACCTCTATAAATACATTCCTGTCAGTCGCTTGTTGCTTCTCAGGGGTATCTGGCTACTATATTCAGATACCGGCAATCAAAGTACGGCGAGTCACTGCCATTTACCTGTCACACGTTTACCGTCTATCCCTGCCATATTTAACCGGTAGTTACTGGATTCGAGCGCGCGTCAATCATGTGACTACCTCTATAGTCGTCCCTCGAGTTTACTTGCCCCTGAGTCTGGAATAGTTGAGAGGTCAGAGTTTGACTGCGCTTACGGTGAGAGGGCGTGAACCTAAGATGAGCTTTTCTGAGTGAGGCTTAGCTCGTTTAAACTTGCCCGGCGCACAAAGACACCCTGTTTCGGGTCATGCCAGCAGCCCGGATCCTGATACCATTCGACCAGACTGCAGGCTAGCATGCCAGCAGCCCGGATCCTGAGACCATTCGACCAGACTATGGGCCAGGTAACCAAGCAGGATTAAGTCAGCCCACATGCGTTACTTACAATGATTGTAATGCCTGTGATGCGGGCTTCCGCTTTTGTGATTAGTCTGCCGCGCCTCACTGGCAGCCTCGTAGGCCCAAAACGGTACCTAGCCACCTGCCGGGAAAGGATATCATTGGTCTTGGCCCAGGAAGGTCTGCTGGTGTGAAGGGGATCTAGAAATGCATCTGATTGATCCTTAATAAAATTGATGCCTGAGGCACTTTGATGTGCGCTGTGAGATGCGCGATGTCGATGCTGATGCGAGACTGGTATGCAGTGCTGCCTGTGCGGATGGCTGCTGCGAGGTGACTGGTATTGGGTGAGGACGGATGACTGGTCTCTTGGTAGGTGTTCAGACCAGTCACCAATGCGACTGGGCAATGTTGCGCTCTGGAGAGGATGGTGACCAGTATCTATAGCTGCGACGAAGACGGGCTGACCGGTCCCAACAAGCAGGGCGATGATTGGTCATCGTGAAGGAGGGCGGCCTTGAAATTCGGCCTCTGCGCTAAAGGTTTGCGGCTACGAAAGAGTGAGCGGTTAGCTCGATTTGAGTAGGACTAGTCACGCTATTCCCGAGGCCGCGACTGATGCCTCCTTACCAGTCATCACCCTCCTGCTGAGACACCCTCGGACCAGTCATGGCTCTTCCGCTTGGAACTGGTCACGCCTCCTTACCAGTCATCGCTCCTCCTGTTGAGACTGGTCACATCCTCTGACCAGTTATGGCTCTTCCGATTGGAACTGGTCACGCCTCCTTACCAGTCATCGCTCCTCCTATTGAGACTGGTCACAGCCCTCCCGAGGCGAGCGCTATACAGCCTCTGACCAGTCATCGCTCTTCTGGCCGCAGCGATAAATACTGGTCAGCGTCCTCAGCCAGGTAACCGGTCACGCAGTATCCCTCATCACAAAATAAATTTGACTACATGGCTATCATGATTCAAGGTGAGGTGTTCGACTAAGAATCAATGAACGTCGTTTAATTTACTTGCAAGTTGCCTAATCATTTAACTTCAGAAATGCTAACCGTCATCAGCTCCTCAAATCACTCTTTCAACGTCTCGCAATTTCATCTTAGCCGCAATACGAGCTGAACGTCGCAAGCCATTGGGCGTGTGACTCTTCTGGTTCCTAATAACTATCTTGATGCGTGGCGATCGCCTCGGTCTGGCCCGGCGGCTTTTCTTTTGCGGTCGGTGCACTGCTTCCGGGTGAGCAAATGCTTGTGGGCCCAGGACTCTGAGGCAATCGTGCTGCGGGGATACACTCACTTTCACACCAGCGACGGTGTATCTTCTTGAACTCTTTCGAGTCGATGGCAGGAAACTCATCGTCGCTGCTGTCCTCCCCGTCAAAGTTAGGTTGCTGGCTCACTGTTGGACAATCATGTTGCTCATCCTGTAGCCCGTGATTGCGTCCCAAAGTGCCCGGTTGGGTGCCCAAGGCTGAAGCTTTAATAGAGTCTTTCGTCATTCTAGTATGGGATACCTTCAAACATTGATGGTGTACACAAAATGCTGAGCATGCGACGGCCCTTCGAGGAAGAGGAACTAGAGAAGGAGGAACTAGAGAAGGAGGAACTAGAGAAGGAGGAACTGCGCGCTGGGGCGGAGGTGAGGGGGGGCATGCTCCCCTATTTATAACCAGCACGTTATGCGTCGGAATATCAATCCTGCCAGTGCCGTTGCAGCTGGGCTGTCGCAAGCGACACGGTCAGAGCCCGGGGCCAGGATGGAAGGTATTTGCGCGCTGAGCCCGACACGGGGCTCGCGCCAGTGCTCGGTAATAGGCCCCAGGACACAGGTAAATCGCACAGGGAATGTGAATTTTTAGCAAAGATGGCTCAGCAATCTCATTCTTCTGCTATTAACTAAATACAGAGCTTCAAACAGGAACAACACACGTCTAATCTTGACTAACATACGCGAATAGCGACGGGGCCTACCCAGGTCGCGGACAGTAAGCCTTAACAACACCGCCTTAGCATAACGATAATAGGATCCTAATCAACCTCCTACCTATCTCAATTAACGTGGTTTACCATTACGTGGATCATATCATTACGTGGATCA
>LJJS01000550.1:0-20512 GCA_001447215.1 Diaporthe aspalathi
GAAAACTAAAAGGTTAATTAAACAGCGAAGTATACAGTGTGGCCGAAGCTATAGGGGATCTTAGCTTGGGCAAATCTTTTGACTTTGACACCAAGGAGCCAGGGGAGAACCCCCTGCGGGTGATTCCACACACGATTGCAGCGTACATGCGCTTTTACTATCCAGTAAGTGTCCCATCATTCCCCTCCCCTTTCAGTTAGCACCAAAATATTTAACACCGGAACAGTTCTGCCGCTCTCCCTTCCTCAAGGCTCTCCTCTGGTTGAAGCATCGTGGACTCAACCGTCTCTTTGACCTGATCACGCCGACGCCGGTCCAAAAGTACAACCATTTCGTTTATGATATCATTACGAGCCGCCTCGCCCTGCAAAAACAGCAGGCTAATAAGCCGGAAGGAGAGAGGCGCCAAGACATGTTTTACTTTATGTGTAAGGCGAAGGACCCAGACACAGGGCTCCCGGCATATAGCAAAGATGAGCTCCGGGCTGAATTGAGCCTGCTGATTACTGCGGGTTCTGATATTACGGCCACAACTCTTTCGAGTATCTTCTTCTACCTTACTGGAGACCTGAGACGGTGCTAGAAGCTCGCCGATGAGATTTAGGCCGCTTTTGCCTCGGCTGAGGACATCGTGCACGGGCCGAAGCTGCTTGGTTGCACGTACCTCAGGGCCTGCATTGATGAGGGGACACGGCTTACCCCGTCGGCGCTGTGCGAGCTGCCCCGCAAGGTCCTCCCTGGAGGCATACTGATCAATGGGGACTACTAACCGCCGGGGACGGTTGTCGGTATGGTACCGTGGGCCAACTCACGCAACGAAGAGATCTGGGGGGATGCAACCGTCTTCCGGCCGGAGCGGTGGATTCTTGACGAGGCCGATGGGGTCACTGCCGAGTCTCTATCACGCTCCCGGGCCAGCTTCCACCCGTTCCTGACGGGTCCGCGCAGCTGCTTGGGAAAGAATGTGGCTATGGCTGAGTTGGTGCTCACAGTCGCGAAGACTCTGCACCGGCTGGAGGTGCGGAGAGCCCCAGGCTCAACACTCGGAGGGGGAAAGCCTGAGCTTGGGTGGGGAGCGAGGGACAGAAATCAGTTCCAGGTGGAGGATGCCTTTCTTTCTATGCGACGTGGCCCAGAGGTGCAGTTCAGAAAGAGGGTCAGACAGGTCTAGGCATAAGGTGCAGCAAGAAGCACCGTTTCAGTTGCGTGTGTAATGATATATTTATTCACAACCACTTTCATTGTATATCACTCCTCATACACTCTCATTCACATATCAATCTATGACATTAACCTGAGAGCAACCTGTACTTTAGGACTACTTTTCATGTGCAGGTCCCACGCCAATAGGACTCGGAACCTGATTGAATGTCTTAAGCACTACGTGCATTGTGCAAGTGGGTTGCGTCTATTTGCTCGAATAGTAAAATGGTCTTTCTTTGCTACATAGGTACTCAAATGCATGAGACGGAGGCTGAGATATCTGTGTACGAATCTTCACAAGAACCATCACACCACAATATCTTCATTAATAGTTTACACGCTGTCTAACTACTCCAGTAGGGGTATTTCATGACACACGCAGGGTGGTCTATGAGAAGCCCCTGAAAGCAAGGTTTCCCTGCAGAACCGCCAGCGTGGCCGCCTTCATCTTGTCTGAATCGGATAAAGAACTTCTGGTCTGGCTCGCTCCTCCCTTGTTGTGAATGACGATTCCGCCACCATAGAGATGTTCGAAGTCAACGTCAGCATCCCATCTGTACAGCGGGGACTTCTCGCGGAAGAAGTACGGCCGGCCATCTCGATACACAACTTCATGCGTACTGCTCCATGTTGTAATGTGCCCAGTCTTGAAGTTCCCACAGACGTCTACAGCCACTGCGCAGTGCCAAGGCGTCATCGAAAATGAGTCTGGCTGCGGGATCAACGGCATCGATATCTTGGTCTGACCGGTCGAGGGATGAATCGACAGCCTCACGTACTCTGGATATTTCTCCAAGATGAGTTTAGCGAATGCCTGTAGGTGTCAGCTAACGGCTCCTGAGCTTGTGTGGGTTTATACTGCATACCACGCCGCGAGCTATCATGACCTTAGCTGTATCGTGGACCTTTGCCTTGTACTTTTTGCCGCTTATTGCCGTGTCCCTGATTGGACCATGAGCCAAGTCCTTCTTCAGGAACTTTGCGTAGCCATCAAAGGTCAACTTGTAGTCTGGGTCGTTCTTGATACAAGCGTTTGCGTCGAAGTGAGCGTCTCCGTACCGCCCCATCAGCTCCTGCCTCGATGGCTCGAGCAAGGCTATGAAGCGCTCTTTGGTGATAGTCGGCTCCTGGTACAGACCAAGGAGGTTCATGATCCGCACGAATTTAATGCATCTGTAGCCCTTGGCAGCAACCATGTTTCGCACGGTGACCCCATACTCCCACAGATTGTTGTCAGTGACACCGGTGAGATCTAATCAAGAGTCAGCCTGGCGGCATGTAAATCGCGAGCTATAAACCTTAGCGTGATTTACCATTGTAGCATGCGCCGTCCGTGGCAATCAGAACCATCGCCCCAGGGGTGTAGACGCCTTGGATGCGGCAGCAGAGGTCGTTCAGCCTGTCCAGGGCCAGCTCTTCCCCAAAGTCAGGACTTGGGCCGAGCACCTTGTCGACGCAGTTGATGCTCTTTGCGGGAAATGCTGGGAGCACCATGGGGATCTTCCTTTTGGCTACGACATGACGCCGAACACGGGGCGAGAACACTTCCCGTCCAACAAAGACACTGTTCCCTTGTTGCTGCCGACTGAAGCTTTCCAAGATGTCCATGATCAGAGATACAGTCCGATCAATTATCGAAATCCCAGCAGCCTCAAAATCTGCATCCTGACGCCTGGGTTTAGGGGCGGAAGCCCCTTTGCCTTCGTTGGTGGCATATCCAGTAGCAGCTGGGATGAGTTGCAGTGAAGGTAGAGGTTCGCCCACTGACAGCCTTTTGTACTGCGTGAGTGAGTTCGTCAAGACCTGAGTGGTAGACATGGCGGAAGTCCCCTTAATTGTCAGCCCCCCGATTGACTTTTTGCAGCAAACCCTATCCCAGGATGTTTCTAGAGTTCAATCTATTGTAACCTTAGAATAAAACGTGTAAGAGTAGTATCCCGGATCTAGCCAAAAGTTTCGGATGATGTATCAAGGTAGCGGTTTCAAGGAGCATGAGAAGGTATCTCGTAAGTCGACCGCCCTTTCACAACTCAGAGAAAAAGGGAAAAGCTGGAGAAATAATTTAGCAGGTTGCCAGAATATTTATAAGGCACCAGATATCCTGTATCAACATGTGGTAAAACTTGACAGTCAGCCAAGGCCGTCCTCACCAACAGCTTTGGCTCGCATCGAGATCGGTGCCTTGAGATTTAGCCGGATGAGAGTGAGCAGAACGACGGGCGAAGCATCCACTGCTCAGTAAGTTACCGCGCGCCTATTGCGTAAGTCCTTTCCACATGAAGCTTTTACTTCCCATCAGAGTATGAAGCCCGAGGTTGGGTATGTTGGATGCATTGATGTGGGGACCACGCCCCCGTCAAGCAGGAAATCCTGGTAACGCTACAAAGGGCTTCACTGTCGTAGCAGCTGTAGTGTAATACTGCTGGTAGTCTGTGGGGACGTAGTGTTCCCTACAATACTGCTTTCTATGGTTTGTAAATTAGTTACATTGAAGGACGAAATATTAACAACTCAGATAATGCAAAAGACCTACACTAGGCCTTTACCAAGGTAGCACTTTATAAAAAACAAGAATACCTATATAAATCAAACCGGCTACTATAAAAAAATAATATATAAATACTTTTAACTTTATTATTTTACTATTTAAATAATATATATTTTATTATAAAAAGCTAAATATTTTTGTAAAGATTTTTAATTTAATTCTTTTTATTAAATATAATTATATAATTATAATTAATTAAATAATTTCTTTTCATTTGCTTTATTTCTAATAGAAAATAAGCATTTTTGCTAATATTACTTCAACCATTGACGTGAAAATTTTGATGCATTCAGTTCGGGTCGCCTATTTAGTGGATGGGTACGCAGGTCCTCAAGTGGATACACCTAGCTCTTCGTAACCGTGAGAATCAAGCTTGATGTTGCATTATATGATTGCGTGCTGATGGCGTACGTATTCTACACAAATACCGGGCTATAATGCCAAGAAGGCGCGTGTCAAGGCATCGCATTGCCAAGTCAAATAGATAAGAGAGAATGCAGCAAATGACAGCTTGGCTCATGTTCTCCGGGGTGGTATTGAACTCGAGCATGGAGTCAAAGAAATTTCCTTAGCATTGATGTTGAGTCTCGTGGTAACATCTCCCGAGAGCCCGGTAGGTCCACCTGAAAGCTCATCATGCTTTTGAGAATCCGGGGAATGCGATTGCGCTATGATGAGTTCTAATTTGGTAAATTTGATTTGATCCCTATCTCGCTGATATTTCGAGTTGTTCTAGGACTAGTTATTCGATCTTGAACCCCCTGACCACTAATCCGCCAGGCCGCAAGGCTAGATTTGCAAGCTTCAACTTGCCCTCATCTGTCAATATCTTCTCGCTCTCCACCTGAGACGTGTTCTCCACTAAGATCTGACCACCATACTGGTGGGAGACGTTGACATATTCTGGCCAGTCGAAGTCGGCGTGTTTCTCGCGGACGTAATAAGGCTGCCCGTTCCTCCTCACGACCTCGTACCTGGCAGAGTCTGCGAGGTCTTTGGACAGCTTTGTGCGGAACTCGCCCTGCTCCGTGACCAAGAGAGTAGAATGCCAAGGTGTCAGTCCAAACTCGCCGGGCTGAGGGACCAGGGGCACAGAAATCTTGGTTTTCCCTGTCGATCGATGGATCGAAAGCCTAATGGCCCTGGGGAACCTATGTTCTAGGGCCCGCTCATATGCCTGTCGGAGGCCCGACGTGATCAGCAAGGGGGGTTGACGTGCCGCTGTAATAAGGCTGACGGGGCTTGACTTACAATCAGCCGCTGAGTCATTCTCTCGGCGATCCTCTCGGTCTCTGCTGAATACTTCTCCGCATTCGACTTGATAGACTGGTCCACATTGGGGCCCCATCGGAGATCTTCCCTTGCGGACTTGACGTATTTCTGGTATGTCAAGGCCGTGTCCGGGTGCGCCCTCACCTCACCTTGAACGCTCAAATCCGCGCCAAGAAATCTCTTCTCCATTTCCTGTCGGGCGGTTTCCGCAATCGACATGTGCTCTTCCTTTGTCATGATGTCCCCGTCGCCGAGGTCAAGAACATCAACCAATCGTGTGAATCGGATGTTTGAGAACCCTTTCTCCTTAGCTAATTGGCGCAGTTTGACTCCATATTCAAAGTAGTTTGCGTCCGGAATGCCCAGAAGATCTGTTTGGTTCCCGATATGAGCATGTGTTTTGATGCTGGCGAGTCATACCAGGAAGGTCCTTGCGAGATCTTACCATTGTATACGGGTCCGTCTGCAACCAGGGTCAAGTGGGCCCCATGGGGGTGGACCTTTCCAAGCTCCTCGCAGAGTTGGTTGAGTCTGGCCAGCCCGAGCTCCTCACCAAAGTCGGGGCTCAGGCTCAGCACCTTGTCGGTGTTGGGATTTTTCCAGGGGAAGGCAGGGAGGAGTAGAGATATTGGTTCATCTGCATCGTCGAAGGCCTTCAATTTCTTGGTCACCACAGTCTCGTACTGTGGACTTCCGTCGAGAAATCCTTCGTACTGTGAAAAGCGTTTAAAGATTCCCAGAATCGTGTCAATATCTGATGAGGATAAAGCGGGCATTTTGCTAGGAGGTTCGTTTTCATGCGAGAAGCGTGAGTTTGAAGTCGACACACGAAAGGGCCTCCCATAGGATGTTTCTCATGTGTTTTGAGCCTTATATTATCATGAATCGACGATTCTACATTACTTGATTTTCGACGTCCCTGCATGTCAGGCAAGGTACGCATTTCCAGAGTATGCTCCTGGAATCATCTTGACAGGCCTGATCACACACCGGGTGGCAGTCTTGCTGGGGCCAGTCCGGGAATCCATGCAGTAGTGGGCCAGCGTAGTAGTAATTCGCTGTACTAGTCCAGCGTAGAGCCCAGGTTCACAACGACGTTGTAGTCTAATCCTTGTTTGTCAGCCGAGGCGTCAGATTCTGTAGAGGATTTCCCCCCCATCAACCGAGCTCGCCCCGACAGCTGAGGACGTCAGCAGGCCCGCATCCGCCAAGTCCGCAACGAGGTGGAGAAGCATGGACTCGCAGCCATTTGCGGTGACGAGGTTAATCGTTACCGGCAAACTCTCCACGTGGTTTGTAATGGTGGAGTTGTATGGCGTTTGACCGACTAGCAGGGGTACATCCGGGTTAGCTGCTGCAAAGAGGGACTCCTTCAGAACACGCCCTATATTTGTTGACTTACTGGGGACAACAATGTCCGGCACTTCGCCAAAGACACTCCAATAGGAGCTCGCAAATCCAAATGGTATTGTTGGAGGACTCCGATAAGCGTTTCGGTAAGTCGTCACGGGCGGACTGACATAGGCGATGATCGAGGACGAACACGTCCTATTGTCGCCCGGGAGAACGATATCCTGGAACCAGTCCTTGAACACAGTCTTGTTCCTCACGGCATCATCTGCTGCTGTCTCCGGGAGAGTGTCACCGTAGCCCCACCGCGCTAGGGGAACAGGGTTGATAAAGGGCAGTCGTCCGTCATGCACGCGGCTGTAGTCAGCGTAGAATGGTTCTCGAACCAGCTTGACCTGACGCTGGCTGATGAGAGTTGCATATGTCGTATTTAGTAGTCCGTTCAGGGTACCAGGAGCCGCGGCTGGCCTGGTTGCCCGCCACATCTCCGTGATGTTGAGTGGCGTGATAGTTTCCACCTGAAGGAAATCGCTTAACCCGGCGAGAAAGTTATCTAGCGCCGCTCTCGTCTCCTGACTCAGCCCTGCCGGATATGTCTCCGCAAATAATTCTCGGGGATACCCTCCAGACGAGTTCTTGAAAGCGTGCCCATACAGGGACGCAGATGCGTCCCGAAGCAGGGCGGGGTCCCGGGCAATGAGACCAGCGGTGTCGAACTCCGGGGCCAGGGGTAAGGTGTGCTCGAGGGGCGCGGCTCCATGCGAGGGCCTGAGGCCATACAGACCCTGGACCCGGGCGGGTCCGCGGATGGAGCCCCCGGTGTCCGACCCGAGTGCAACGTCCAGCCACTCGTAGGACGCGACGCTGGCTCCCGCTCCCGCAGATGAGAAGTTGGGGTCCTGATAGCCGTCGGCGCGGGGGTTGAATGGGGCGTGGTAGTCGACCCAGTCGGCATTTGCGAACTCGCCGTTGGCGAACTGCGCAGTCTTCACCTTCCCGACAACGACAGCGCCTGCGTCAACGAGTCGTTGCACGGCCGGGGCTGTCTCCTTGGCGGGTGGGTAGAGGTTGTACCAAGCGCGGTTGCCGTTCCCTGTTTTGACGCCAGCGATGTCGTAGATGTCCTTCACACCCAGGCGCACCCCGGCGAGCGGCTGTTGAGGGGTCGTGGTGAAGTAGAGACGGGACGGTACCGCTATGGCAAGGCTCGCGCCCGGCACGTGAGCCGGGAGAACCGAGTGGGAGCCGTCCGAGTCGGCGTACACGGCCTCCGAGAAAGCTTCTTGGTGATCAGCATAGAGTCTCAGTGCGCGATGGACGCCGCCATGGAGGGAGAGGAAGTAAGGTCCCTCTGGTATTTTCTCCGCGTCACTGCCAGCCTTGTTGAAGACAACAGCTTTGTTGCCTAATTGACTGATAGATGCATCCTGCCCAGCATGAGCGGGCCTCTGAATGTAGACAACTGCTCACAATCTTAAGTTAGCCTATCGTGAACAGTATCTAAAGCACATAGAATTGACCACACGCACCGTTGGAGAAGTCTGCACTCCAGACATCGTCATTGGCTAAGTATCTGACGAACTCATCGTCCAGAAATTCCGCAGTCAAATCGCCCGATGCCGAGTGGACCACAGAAAGCGGGATATATCCACCCGAAACTGCTGAGCTGGTTTGAAACAAACTGTCAAGCTGACCTCGATTGAGATTCTCAATGGGTTCGGGGGCAATCCAGTACGGGACTCCTCCCAAAACTACCGTTGTACCACTAACTTTCAGTGTGTAGGTTGCTGCATGACTAGCGGCAAACAAAACGCCCAGAAGAAGATGGGCGAGAGCCATGACGTGCAGGCTTAGACGTCCGGTGCGAGTTGGTTCTGAGAGAAAGACTGGCTGCCTGCATGAAGATTCGTAGGCTTACTGCGCCCGTCCCATCCGCTCCTGCGAGTGGATAGCGCAAGATATTTGGGAAGAAAACCGGGCTCCCTGCACCTACGTCGCTCGCTTGCGCTGACGCCATCCCGTCTTTGTTGTATGTCACAATAAATTGATGGTCCCAAAGAGGCTGATGCTCCAGGCACAAGTCAGCATCCCTGATAGAGAGGTTACTATCCGACGCTACTTCGGCCAATTTGACAATGGCGTACACTGACCCGCGTGGTGTTGCCTTTTCAGCCTTGAAGCAATGTTGCATTTAGTCCCCCCGGTTTGTGCTCAAATGGATCGCCAAGAAGACCGCGGGACGCTGGTATGAAAATATTTACTTAAATACTAACAGAAGTATTGCAAACATATATATTTATAACTTACTATGTTTTATAGTATAAAATATATAAAATATATTTTATTTTATATTAAATACTATTATATTAAATATAAAATATAATAAATCTTTAATATTTAATTTATATATATATTAACTTATAAACTTATTTCTTTTTAAGTTTTTAAAAACATAATTTTTTTTATATAAGTTGTTAATTAGTTACTTTAGTAGGGTTGTAGCAGACTAGGGCAAGAATGCATTACTCCTCTTGTTAACAGTGGCCTTCTGGATGGGTGTCACTGAGTGGAGACGGCAGAGTTGTAGCCCTGCGATTCTGGACAAGAAGGATGGATCGGGTGGGGGGTTGTCCTTCTCTATCTTTGGTTGGTGTGGATCAAGGCTACCACAGCATGTCATTCAACCATATCATTACTAAACTCCTCGATCCTTGGAATGCGCGAGATTATTCTCTTCGATCTTGGCAAGACTTCGGCCAGCTGATCATGTTGCAGGCCAGATAGCATCTGGCGCTCCTGCCTTCGAGACCTTTCCCGATCTTGTCGGTTGGAATCCGTTCTATGCTTCGGGAGCCAGCGTGCAGTCAGATACCATAACAACCATTACGGTCATACCTGACGATGGGTTTCGAGTCTTCCGTGGAAGAAGCACTGCCTGTCGGAGCTTCCGAGGGTACTCAGCAGCGACAATATGGCGACACCCCTGACGGTGGCCTTCTGGCATGGACCCAAGTCGCGATGGGACACCTGGTTATCTTCAATTGCTGGGGCTACATCACGTCGTAAGTCTGATGCACCTGGGACCTCGGCTTATTCTATTGGGTATCTAACATGTATTGAAGCTTTGGGTTCTTCCAGCGGTACTACGTGGAAATGCTGGGTCGATCCGCATCTGATATCTCCTGGATAGGGTCGATGCAGATGTTTCTGCTCAACTTTGTTGGGTTCTTCTCCGGTAGGACCGTAGACTCCGGCCACTTCCGGTTGTCTCTGAGCCTCGGCTGCGCGTTTCAAATCGTTGGGGTGTTCACGACTGCATTCTCAACCCGGTATTGGCAGCTCTTCCTCGCGCAGGGCGTGTGCAGCGGGCTCGGGCACGGCTTCTTGTTCGCCCCTATTGTTTCGATCCTGCCGACCTACTTCAAGAAGAACCGCGCCGTCGCCGTGTCCCTGGCAACATGTGGGGCCTCGACCGGTGGGATGATCTTTCCGATCATTGCGTACTTCGCGATGCCCAGGCTCGGCTTCAGGTGGACGGTCATCATCATGGGCTGCGTTGTCACGTTCAATGCTATCATGATATTTTCATTTACGAAAACTCGGGTCGCCACGCGGAAGCCCAGGTCACTGTTCGACTTTCGCGCGTTCATGGAGCTGCCGTACACTCTCTTCGCCATTGGGTCTTTCTTAGTCCTCTGGGGTATTTATTTCGCCTATTTCTATGTATGTGCCCCCCGGAACTCGAACATGTGGGGAACTTCAGTGGCTGACACTTCAAGATTGGCATATTTGGACGTTCCGTGTTGGGTTTCTCACAGACCGAATCCCTGCTCTCGATCATTGTCATGAACGGGGTTGGTCTATTTGGGCGGGTAATTCCAGCACTCCTAGCAGACAGGTACTTTGGAATCTTGAACACCCTAATTCCCGTCGTCGGGATCAGCGGAATCCTGATTTTTGGCTGGGCTGGTGTGTCCTCTACTCAAGGTCTGTTCGGGTGGGCTGTCGTTTACGGCATTGCGGCAAATGCAACTCAAAGTCTGTTCCCTGCGGCTGTCGGCGACCTCAGCACGGATCCAACGAGGGTCGGAACAAAGGTCGGCATGATCTTAGCGGTTGTCAGCATTTCCTCCTTTACCGGGCCACCCATTGGGGGCAGGCTGATTGCTCTTCACGGCGGGAACTACCTCTACGCCCAGCTGTTTGGCGGGATTACACTGCTTTCTGGTTGCTTGACTTACGTGGTAGTCGCTTACAAGAGGCCAAAGAAGGTCTGAAGTTAATTCATTTGGAATCCGTTCAAAATCCCGCAGTCTCAAATGGCAGGTGTGGCAGCACTTGAGGCGTCCTGATTCTGAAATTTGCCCTGGAATCCAAGACGCATAGATATGAAACAGAGCCCAAATCCGAAGTTTATTTTTCGTCATTCTTAAGGCCTATTAAAAGGGCCTGGATTCTCTTCAGTAGCTCACGAGGACTTCAAACCCCAAAGATCAGAGAAGGGGTCCCAGCTTGGGTCCGTTACCGGAGTGTACTCCATCCTGTTTGCGATGTTCTTCGCAACGTCCTCCCCATAAACCGACCTAATCCAAGCGAAAGCAACATCTATGCCAGCAGATATCCCAGACGACGTCCAGACGTGCCCGTCCTGCACCCACCGCGCCTTGTGCACCCACTGCACCTCAGGCCGCAGCGCAACGGTAGAGTCCCACGACAGCTTGTTCGTCGTCGCCCTCCTCCCGTCCAGCACGCCCGCGCGCGCCGCCACGCCCGCGCCGGTGCACACAGTGATGAGGTACTGGAGCTCCGGGAAACGCTCTCTCGTGAACTCGACTGCGGACGCGATGCCGGCGTACCGCGTCCCCTGCCCCCCGGGGATGATGAGAACGTCGAGCTGCGGGGCTGTCTTGAAGGTATGTGTTGGCACGATCGTCTGGGCAAAGTCGGACGCCGCCGGCGGCGCTGCCCCAGATGGAGCGGCCGGGGCGTGGCCGGGGATGAGCCTGGTCGAGACGTGGTCGAGTGTCTCGGCGACGGTGAACAGGTTCATGGCGTGGGAGCGCGAGAGCAGATTCAGCGCGTCCAGCGGGCCGAAGACGTCGAGGGCCTGGAATGCGGGAAACACGATGATTCCGAAATTGACGGGCTTTTCTGTGACGGGTTAGAAGGATCAAATGTTTGTCGATTCGACATGAGATTTCAGTTACTGCTGTCATTCTTGGTCTCCGACATCGTTGCTTGATGTGTGACTGGATTATATTTGACACAGGACAGTGGAGTTATGATAATGCCGGAATCGATGGTGTGACTGGATTGGGGATTTTATTCACGGCGTTATATACCTCGGTAATATTGTCGCTTTGAATATCACAAGAGATGACAGCAACTAATTCTCAATTTGTAACGTGAAGAACTCTAGCAGACAGTAAAATGGTGAAGAGGTTTGAATAAAAGGAATCATATCACTTGATAGATCAGTGATTGCAAATCAGAAGACTTGCGTTTACGTAAGACAAATGAGCACGTCACCTCAGTTCAGCCCAAGGCACTTGAATCATGTGGAATTCAAACGTCGCATCTGCATTCGATAGCCTCAGCACTTGGGGGCAACGCCGCTTTTCCTCGTTATATTTGCTGCAGCACTTGATCATCTGGGTCCTAGCTTCTTGGTCGGTTTTTGGAGATACCTTGACAGTTTAATTGGCAATTAAGGAGGTTGTATTTTTGGTTCTGTCTGTCATATAGATGCCCTCGCCAGAATATGGATTTCTCTACATGGCTGAGAATTGGTGTACCTAGGTGATTACCACGAGCTGTCTCAACCCGAAGGTCGACTTCACAGACACACTTTTCTGCAAATACAACAAGTTCAATGTTACTTTGCAGACGGGACAAGTCGTCCGTTTTGTGATGTAAGTTCCAATTATTGTTCCCGCACTGGGGCAGGCCTGGACTTGATCTCCGCAGCAATTCCTTGCGCCTATAGAGCCTGGGAACACGCCTTATGTATCGAGTAAGATACTCAAGCGCCCACCTTGGAAGACAATCTCAGCAAGTCTGCGTACCATATTATTGAACATTACATCTCAAGTGAACAACTAAACACCGCAGATCAGGGGTTGGAAGTCGTGATTAACAGTAATAGCTGCAAGTGGATGGATGAAACAAATTGGTGTAAAGTTGAGTAGGAAGCACGGAGAGTCTCTTCTCGCTGCTTCTGGTTCCAAGCAGTCTCTTCTTGACAAGTAAAACACGATCAATCCGTCGAGCAATGCTCACAGTATATCTGTAGGCCCTCAATGCCGGGAAAGATTCATGTAAGCAGCCATCTTCGCAAGCAAAAGTATGACTTAGTCCTAGTCCCCAGATTTACACATAACAGTGACTGAAGCAAACTGCGCGGCATTTGGGTGGCTAAGTAGGCGGGTTGGCACGCAGCGTGAACCATTAACAGGGATGATAACACACAATAGCCGACCGCACAAAGGCTTTGTGTGTCTTGCGTGGCTTTACACTTAGCAACTTCTGTCGATATAAGTTAAGCAATGTCGGACGGCGAGCCTTCGAACCGAGAACGGTTGCAGTCTCCAGAAGAGCAAGCGCGGCAAATCCTGAATTGGGTCATCAAAGAACTCTGCTCGGTCGCGGTCGTGCGGAAAGAGCTGGTCAGCTGGTTTGCCGAGCGGGTTCCAAGGTTCCACATGTCATCATCGAGGCGGCACCAGGTTCAAAGACACATCTGATGTTGCCGACGGCTTCAAATGTTACGGATTGGTATCGAGAATATTGGGAGTATTTGTGGGCAGTGAGTGGATTGGATGCCTCGCTAAGCGTCATGATATAGAGCACATTCTCATGCAATTCATTGCCAGTCTTTCCTGAACTAAAGTCAAGAGCTGCTTCACCGCCCAAGCGCTTCGTCGACACGTTAGGTAGGTATGCTACATATGCAAGGGCTGGGGCGGTGTGTGGTCTGCGATGTAACTTGATTCGAGTGATGGCCCAAGGATCCAGGTCACTTGTAGACATTTGCTACCCCACAGGGAACCTGGTTAAAAGTCGTGTTTCAACAGGGATTTGGCCGGCAGTCAGCTGTGTAGGTACGCAGGCATACAAGTTCACCCCTTTCGCGTTGATTCTAAAGTTCCGTGGGATTTACTAAACATTGAGGAGCTCCGCAGCCATTGCAAATACTCATTCGGACAGGCACATGGAAAACATATCGTGGTGCAGGGAAGCTTGATGCAGCTTAGCTTCGGGAGGTGCGAGGCATTGGCTGGCTGGCTGGCTGGGCGGCTCCTTCTAGAACGGTCGCTGGGGAGTTGTTATTATTACATCATCCCCCAGGCAGTGAATCTGCCCCGTCTCTTGCTTCGACGACCCGCCATCCTCCTACCTGATAGCCTACCTGTCTACCCACAAGTCTCTCCACCCAAAAGCTATATCGACTGCAACAACTTATCTCCAGCAAATTCTTTTGTTTCTGATTCGCATCATCACAGCACAGTGGTGTGGCCTTGGAGACCCAAAGTTATGGATTTGGGGCAGTTTCGTTAGACGCCCCTAACTCGGCACTGGTGCGGTGCGGCTGGCTGAAGCCGTCGGCCCAGCAATCGACGCCTCAGGGAAAAAAAGGTCCAGAAGGTCCAGACCTGGCATTTCAAGTTCTGGGCGGGCCCTGAAGTCCCATCCCCATCCCAATCCATAGCGCTCGCTGGACCGTCTCCGCTCAGCCGCTCCATCTAGGCTGTATCAGGTAGATACATACTATACCTCCTGTGCCTGGGCCGACCTCCAAGCTACGCTCCCTCTTCCCGTCCGTCATGCTTCGGGTCGACTTCTGGCCATGCGGAAGCCCTCGACTGCGCATCGCTCGCGCCGAGCCCCGCCTCTGAAGGACAGCGACTACGACCACGAGATAAACCTGGTCGACCATGCCGCCGAGGCAGTGACCCCGCAGACACTCTCCCCAGAGCCGGGGCAGCAGCCGGGGCAGCAGCCAGGCCAGCCAGCAGACCAGCCCCCGAAATCTACTGCAAGCCCGCAGCCGCAGACGGAGCCGGCGGCAGGGCGGGAGCAGGGGCAGGAGCCGGAGCCGGAGCCGGAGCCGGAGCTCGAGGCTGGCGAGGGTCCGTCCTCGTCGCAGGAACCTCCAGCGAGGAACCGCTCACCACGACGCAGCACGAATAGTGCATCCGCCACGTCCAGGCGTTCCAAGGAAGTCTCCAAGAAGGCAGCATCGCAGGACGACCTACCTGACAACACTACCGGCCTTCCTCATGTCCAAGTCACAGGTGAGTGCCTACACAGATCGACGCGCACTATTGCACAGGGCTTCCGGGTTCCTGACACAATATAGAGCCTACACCACTAGACGGCCCACGGCCACGACACCCCCAACCCGAAGCCAACGGCGCCCAACGCCGCAAGCCCACCCCCGAGACCGCCATCGACATATTGTACGAGAATGAGAGGGGGGCATGGCTCTGTGGGATTCCCCTGTTCTCCCCAAAGGCCCTGGGCCAGCTGGACCCGCCCCATTGGACCAATTTCGCCCACAAGCCCAGCCCGACTAGCATTCACACCGCCCAGGTTCCGGACCCCAGCTGGGTGTGGTCATGGCCGGAATGGCACATCAACATGGACGACGACGTCGACGAGAACGGCTGGGAGTACAGCTTCATGTTCTCCAAGTTGTTCTCCTGGCACCCGCCTAGGTGGTACAACTCTTTCGTGCGCCGCCGGGCTTGGACACGCCAGAGGATAAAGAGGGACCCCGACTCCAATGACCCTCATATGCTGAACACGGAGTACTTCACGGTCCGGAGGAGCGTCGAGACGGAACGAAGCGGTGCTGACAAGGCCAGCAGCCGTCACAGCCGCCACAGCCCCAGCGTGGTGTCATGGGTTTCGGCCGAGGCTGGTGAAAAGCCCGACATCGAGGACATCGACACCCTGATGGCCATACTCACCCGGTCACGGATCGACCGCGAGAAAATCGAGGCGGTGGAGAACTTCCTGCAGCACGGAGGGGACGAGCTTCTCCATCTCCAGCACAGGATGCATGACATCATGGCGATTTTTGTTTTCCAGGCCTCGAGGCGAGTCTTGCTGTCCAAGCTCCACGAGGTCTTCGAGGAGACACAGCAGGCACTAAAGCAGAACGACACGGGCCAGCTGCAGCGGAGAAGTAACAATTTGAAGGGCGCGATACGGCATGCGGACGAAGAATGCAGGCGATTGGAGTACTGGAGCGACGTCAAGAAGCTTGTCAGGGAGGGCAAAACAACAACGACCACGGACAAGTGTGAAGGATGGACAGAGGAATGGCGCGGCGGGGACCAGAGTGGGCCTTGTGAGCCGCGTGGAATGACGTGAAGATACTTGACATAAGCGATACAAGTAAATAGTTACACAACCCTGCATCTGAACCACAGACTCTCTTCCATTTTTAATTTTTCATTCTTACCGGAAAAGAAAAAGGCAAGTGAAGTTGTAACCTAGACCAAGTATTGGTGAACGAGCCTGGAGGAGCCCGGCCCATTTTGCCGCGGTGGTTATCGATAAGGCGAGCTTTGGGTTTGCGATGGGCGACGAAAAATCTCATTCTGGTCGCGGTTCGAACTTGATTACCATCTCTTTCGTCAGTCTCGGACCAACAACAAAAACACCCTGCGCCTCCTGCCCCCCCGGACTTGGCGCACGAAAGCATATACACACAGAATGATACCTTCATAGCAAATGTCCCTGGGGATCACTGCATTATGGAGGGCTCGACCTCAGCGACGGCTCGGCCTTCTGATTCCCAGGGAGCCCCTCATCCTCCTGCCGCGAGTCCTGCGCCCGCCTCACGTCCGCCCTACTGTTGCGAGGTCTCTGTTCTCGACTCGCGCACGCCTCAGCTTTGCCGACACAGCCGAAGACCCAGAAGCCACAGACCCAGAGCCTGATGAGGCCAGAGAGCAACAGGACGATGCGAGCGATTCAAGTCAGCCTCCCCAGGTGCGGCGGGCCGAGGTCGTCGGCCAAAGCGAGGACGCAAAGGAGCTGAGAGACTGGCTCTCCGTGGCGCCCAAGCGAGAACGAAAAAAGACCAAAAGACCAAAGACCGACCTGGATGACCTTGAGCAGTCTCTTGAGCGCAGCAAGGTTGCGACGTCCGTCTTCGTGAAGCCCGCCCTAAAGTACCCCAACAGGAGAGAGTCGCGCGAGAGCTGGAGGGCCCACCAGGGGAGTATCTCGACCCAGGTATACTTCGACCGCAATGTGCAGAACCTTCTGCGCCAAAACATCTACGTTAAACCTGAATCCACCGACTGGCGCCATGTTCTGTCGCTGTTGTCTTCCACGACACCGGAGGAGTCGGTGGAATGGATCGAGGACGGGATGAAGATTGAGCTAAACGAACGCATGTTCGCGGCTATAATGGGAAATGGCGGCGACGAGAAGATCGGTGCCATCAGAAGGAGAACGGGGGCTTCCATCAAGATCCTGAGGGCCGAATCCCCGAGCAACTCCTCGACACTGTTGTTATCTGGGACACGGGCTGCCATGAAGAGCGCGACCGCCGAGTTTAGGAGGATCGCCGGCACTGTCACAATAACTCGTCTATGGGCACCGCTGGCTCCTGATGAGGTCATGACCGAGACATTCAGCGACGACGACTTCTTTGTGCCGCCCTTGACCAGGGAAGAAGGCGGCCAATGGCGCCGGTTCAAGGTCGACTACAATGCCTACACTATACCCTGGCCAACAAACTTGTCGTTCCAGTCGTTCACACGGTACGTGGCCTCGCTTACCGACTCCGTGGTTCAACCACACCTCAACTCCCCCCTCTACAATCCTACGAAGCACGCTGCCCTTCTCGACCACGAGCGTGCGGTGGCACGGCGGCTCAAGCATGCTTTCCTGGATTACGAGGCGCGGCCGTGGATCTCTTGCTCCGCACTCAAGCTGGCGCTTTCTTTTCTCTGCCCCAAGGGAGACAAATACCTCCCGGAAGTGCGGAGTATCTTCGTCACCATGGACCGATTCGGCTTGCGGATGGATGCGGACGTCTTCAACATGATGTTGAGAGCCCCGGCGACGACTTGCAATCTCCGGAAGTTCCGACAGACCGTCATCCTCATGACCAGGAAGGGCTTTGCCCCCAATCTCGACACGTGGATCCTCTTCCTGCGGATGTTCGAGTCTGTCGAGGTCAAAAGCTACATCCTCCAGGCCATGAATTCAAAGAACCTCTTGGGGACGCCTGAAGCCATCCAACGTGTCGCGGAGGAGATGGCGCCTTTTGATGCTGAACATGCAATGAGCGAGAGGAAAGACCTCTCGACCTTCATGCAGGAGCAGAGTGACCGCTACGGCCCTGATTGGCTGACACGCGACGCGGCGAACCGGGTAATGGAGGTCATATGCCGCCATGGGCGGTTCCAAGATGCGTTTGATCTTCTGGACCGCATGCGCGCGCACGTCGAATCCATCCCCTTGGAGTTCAAGGCCGACCGGATCGCGTCCGAACCCGACATCGTCACGTTCAACACCATCATCTCCCACGCCGAGATCCAAGGCAAGATACCAGTGGCCGTCAACGCCATCCGAAAGATGAAGACGACCATGTTCCCCACTCAGCCGGACCGCATCACTTTCGAGCTCCTCTTCGAGATGGCATGGAAGGCCCGCCTCCGCTGCACCCTCTCCGTCATCTGGAAATATGCATCCCTCGCCCGCCTCACCACCTACCGCATGCGCCGGCGCGTCGCCGCCCTGCTCAGCGGCGAGATAAAGAAGGCAGGCGGTGGCAAGCAGGGGCCGGATGAGGGTCTCTCGGCGGCCGCGTACGCGCAGCTCGGGGGCGAGAGGCTGGCGCGCGACCTCGTGGGCGGCGCGCGGGCGCTGGCTCGGGTGCGGGCGCTCGCCTCGGGCCGCCACCGCGCCGAGCTCGGCGTCCTCGCCGCCAAGCTCTGGCCCGAGGCGTTCTGCGAGTACGGCCCGCGGATCTCGCTCGCCCACGTCCTCACGCAGGCCGTCCTGAGGGACCAGCGTTGCCTCGCGATGGTGAGGAACCACAAGAAGCATGGCTCTCCTGGTCACCCGGCGCCGCAGCGCAGTTTCAAGCTCAACGCGATACCGCTGCGGAAGAGGGTGCGCAATGTGGAGTACTGGGTCGCTGACCTCGCACCCCTGGGGGATGAGGGCCCCGTGCCGATCGCGGCCGGGGACCGTTGGGTGCTCGATGAGACGCTGGGGGATGAGATAAAGAAGAAGCTCATGACGTTAAACCTCCGGCGGTCGAGCCCTGGCGAGGAGGACGAGACAGCCCCGGCGGAGCATGATGAGGGCAGCAGCAGTACTAGTCATGGCGATGAGGAGGACGGGGAGTGGCCGGATGATCCACCACCCGCGGCAGTGGTGGGGGAGGCGTCGAAGCTTTACCACCAGCGCAAGGGGATGGCGATCCTCGACCCGGACGTCTGGGCCGACGCCGGCGACGCCCTGCCGCCCAGGCACGTGCTCCAGCGGAAGAACGAGGCCGACATCCTCGCCGCGCTGGCGAAGCTCGAGGAGGAGCGCCTGAGCCACCGCAAGGAGGTGGCCGTGCCTGGCGATGGACACGTGTCCGACTGGGCCGCGGCGGAGAGGGCCACGGGTGCGTGGTATGACAACATCCGGGGTGATCTGACGGCTATGTGGTCAGGGGTCTGGCGGGGCGGGTCACACGACGGTGATGCTGGTGGGCACGAACGTTAGAATATATCAACATGGGGTGGGAGAAGGCCCAGATGGCATGTACAAATTTATGATGCGTCTATATTTATCCACGACGTGTACACGAAACTGTATTTGTCGCCACTTGAAATCATGTATTTACAGTGCGGTGTCTGAGGGTATGGTACTCTTGGCCCATTACAGCTAGTGTCACGACTTATACCACAAGCTGTGCCTGGGCGGGAAGGATACCTAGGTACTTACATATGCCGTGTGTGAATAGCATGCGCTGCCGACCCTTCCGCGCTGATAGAGTGCTTGTACCAAAACACATGTCATAGTCAATACTCTCACCACTCGTGACCGGAGCCAGCCACAGAACGCAAAAAAGCAAGCCACGCCCCCCCTTAAACCCCCTCCCCCCACCCTCCGCGACAACACGCCTCGGTCAATAAGGCTCACCCGCCGGTGCCGCCGGCCTGACCATGGACCGGTTCCAGCCGGGCTGGCCCGACCACTCGCGTAGCCGCTCCCCGAAGAAGACGAGGGGGAAGACGAAGACGAAGAAGAGCACCAGGCTGATCACGGCCATGGCGACGAAGGTGGACTGCGCGCCGATGGAGTCGATCATCGGGTTGATGTAGAAGGGGATCACGAAGGAGACGACGTTCTTGAGCCCGCCTATCAGGGCTAGGGCGTCGGCTCCTTGGGGGAGGTCTGAATTTTTTTTTTTAGTTCGACATGTTAGGAGCATCGCGTCGGGGAACGGCCATCCTATGCGAAGGGGGTCGCCGGCAAATAAGGGAGCATGACTTACAGCAGTCAACTGGGTACGTGAATACTACGGTTGTAGATGCTTGCATCCCGAACACGAAGATCGCAAGTCCCACCAGCGGCCTATCAACACATTATCAGTATATCAATCATCCACTGGCAGGGGGTGGTGGACCAGAGAATCAGCAAAAGGTCCCAGCTCACACGACATAATGCCTCTGCTGCTGCAGCGTCACCCCGAACACGACGAGCCCGGCGACGACGCACGCGAGCGCCGGGTACATGGCGTGCAGGCGCGTCTCGGGCACCCTCCTCCTCCCCGTCCTCCTCCCCACGTTCCCCCCACGCCGCAGCGCCAGCCGCCGCACGACGACGTCGCTGAGCGGGCCGCCCGCCAGCTCGCCCAGGGCGGCGCCGACCAGCGGCGCGACGTAGACGAGGTTGACGCCCGGCGGCGCGAGGTGGTACGCGCGGCGGAAGAGGATGGTGACGACGGTGCCGATGCCGACGGACCACGAGAAGGTCCACGCGAACCAGAAGGCCGGGAGCCAGCAGGCTGGGTAACGGAGCATGATGAGCTGTGGGGGGTTTTTTTTATGGGGCGTTAGCTAGCTGTGGTGCGTGGAAATGACTGTTTGAGAGATTCTTTTCTTTTCTTTC
>LJJS01000550.1:20536-37695 GCA_001447215.1 Diaporthe aspalathi
GGGGGGGGGGACGCACAGGTCTGAAGAACGCCGTGGACCACTTTGGCACTTCGGCGTGTTCGAAGGGCTTGAGCCTGATCGAAAGCCTGTGGGCTCTTTGTTGTTCTCGGATGTTGCCTTCGAAATATAGTGTTTCGGGGACGAACAGGATGCTGTGCACCAGTCAGTTCCAGACACATTACTTGATAACCCCGGTTGAAAACTACAGACATGTATATCAAGATTACGCCCAGGGCGATCGCCAGGTGTCCAAATATCCAATACCAGTTCCCCGTCCCTTGGACGATATAAGCGGCGAGGATTGGCCCCAAGAATGGCCCCAGAGTTGTCTATGTTCGTCAGCGGGTGTATTGAGAATTGTGCCGTGACATAAGGCTTAGGTACCAGCAGCGTCCACCATCCCATCTTTTCGCCTCTCACCTCTCTTGGGAAGATGTCTGCAACCGTGATGCCGCCAAGCGCGTGCACGGCGCTCAAGCCGAACGCCAGGAGAACACGGGCACCGACCATGGACCCATATGAGTGGGCACAGGCACCCCAGATGGCACCTCCAAGCGCCACGGCTGTTGATGCGATATACTGTTGTAAGTTGTGTGAGTAACCTTCTCGAGCCAGATACAATCGCTCTGCAGGGACAGCGCTTACCACGGGCCTCCGGCCGAGAGTCTGGGCGAACGGGTTCCATATCAATGGTCCTGCGCCGAGTACCAACACGTAGATGCCGACAAGGTACGAGATCTCAGTGACAGACTTGTGGAATTGGGCGGACATCAAGCCATACCTGTCCCGCGGATGGCTGTCAGCGGGGTCTTCTGGACAAGTCGGGGCGGACAGGACAAGTCACTACTCACGCAGGAACGATAAACAACCCGGCATATGTACCAAGCCCGCCGAGCAGAGAGATGCAGGCCAAGATGCTGTGTTTCTGTAGCCATCCCCATCCCATGGGATCGTCTGGGTGCTGTATGACCTCGAGAGGATCGTCTGCCACGAGGCAGGAGCCGTTTTCGACGAGTTCGACGGACCCTCGTTTCTCCATGATATTTGAGGAAAGATGACACAAGTTTTGGAAAGGAAATTGAAATAAATGCCAATTTTTGTACGAACAGTGACTGAGGAAGTTTATTCAGTCTGGTCCATGGGAGCAATCTACATTAGGGGGTGCTTGTGAGACCAAAGGAAACGAACGCGTTTAACAACATATCAACACCTGGCCACAACGCAAAATATCACAATGCAGCTTCTCGCCTCCGGGAATTAGGAGGCATGTCCGTCGCAGTACATAGAAACGCTGACCATGTGATACTTTGACTGCCGGGCCGGGCGGACATTCCGAGGTGGGGGCGATGGCTCAACGCTACATAAGCGCGACACGCCTGAGGCGAACTCATGAGGGGGACCAGTCCCATGGTTCTCACCTCTAATAGTGCCTCGTGAGACAGGACTGTCATCATCATTTGGACGCCGATCCGGATATCCCTCGTTGTTTGCCGCCAAATAATCGGATCACCCGCGCAAGTGCGGCCGGAAAAACCAGTTGGGGATTTCTTCGAGGCCCTCTTAAGACTCAGGTGTGGTCTTCCGGTCCTGAAGAGGACTGCCAAGAGGACGTGAAGCGATATTGAAAGCACAGCAAATTTCAACCACGTTCCAATTCTCCAGTGAACCATGGCCGCGAACGGTAACCACTCAACCGGCACCGGCACTATTTCCATTGACCCGGAGAAGTTCAAGAGACTCTTCTTCACACCCGTGGTGCCCTTCCTACACGACGATCCGTACACAATAGACTACGATGGTTACCGAAGTTTCATACGCCGCTTCAGTATGTATTGGGAGATGAAGTTACATCTTAGTCACATTCACAAATAAAAACTGACCTGACTTTCATAGTGCAAGATGAATACCTGGAGCAAGGTATTGCCATAATCGCGAACCCGGAAGCAGGAGAGCTCTTCACGCTCGAGCGTGAGGAACGCAGGAAGGTCTTGCAGATATGCATCGAGGAGGCTGCCGGCAGGTGCCCCGTCATCGCTGGTGTCGTCCATGTGCACACCAAGGGGTATATCGAGACTGCCAAGGACGCGCAGGAGCTGTAAGCTGCCACCTTTCGAATCAAAACAGCATTTTTCCTGATGCTAACAAAATCCTTTGCAGTGGCGCGGATGGTCTCTTCATCTTCCCGCCCATCGGCGCCGGTGACATCGTCGCCATCTGGGACTCGGACAAGTACCCCGAGATCTTCAGCGACATCATCAGGGACGTCTCGGCCGCCGTGCCGCTGCCCGTGGTCGTCCACCCCGTCGGCCGCTACTCGATCCCCTTCGGGCAGGGCCTGCCCATCAAGACGACCAAGGCGATCCTGGACGCGTGCCCCAACGTCGTGGGGTGGAAAATGACGTACAACTTCGACGGGTACCGCAAGATCGCGCGCTTTCTGCGGGGGTACCCGCGGCCCGTCAACATCCTCGCCGCCGTGGGCCACTACATGCACGAAAACCACGCCGACGGCATGTTCGACGGGACGTCGTCCGGCGCGTGGAACTACGCGCTCGAGCCCATGATGGAGCACCTCAAGGCGTGGCGCAAGGGCGACTGGAGGGCCGCCACCGACCTCTGGGAGGGCGGGGGCCTCGCCGAGCTCCAGCAGTGGTGAGTGCCAGGGCCAGGGGGCCAGCCAGCCGCCTTGGTATCTGTTCGAGGAGATATTAGTTATCCAACGTACTAATTCATGAACGCAGCATATTCGAGGACATCGGCCGTCTTCATGTCCGCTACAAAACGGCGGTGTGGCTCCGCGGCCTGATCAGGACGCCCGTGATGCGGCCCCCGATGCCCAAGCCCAGGTTGGCGGAGATCGAGGAGATCGCGCAGTCGTTGGTCAGGGCCAACCTCCAGATTATTCCCGAGTCTGAGATCAAACAGGTCATACAGTCGTTGAACCTTGTGCTGTAGGTAGCTGCGTACTGCAATCGCTACCAGAGCAGAGGGGGTCTTGTTCGACTTTCTGTGTCATTGGGGAAAGGGGGCACACTGGTGATAAACCAAGCACAGCTCAAATAATGTATGTGCCGAGCAGAATCTTCGACGGGTAAGAGTACAATACAAAAAGGAAATTATGTTTAAGAAACTCAGTTGCATCTGATGAACGATTTCAATATCTAACAGCCTCCGAAAACCTCCTTCGACCCGACAAAGCCACCATTGTCGTTGCAGCCACTTATGAAACGGGCTTCCGTCACACGCTCACCCTGTGGCCCGTTCGTGCAACATTTTCCCTGTTTGGTCCCGTAAGCATGCCATTTGGTACTCGAGCTTCATGGCATGATCTTGTTCCGGATTTCTTACCGTTCCCTTGACCGTTCCTCGGGCAGCGTTACAGATGTTTGGGCTCGGGTTCAGGACCCCGTTTGTCATGCGGCAGCCGAGAATGCGCGGGGCGGCGAGAGCACCAGTTGCGCCGAGGAGGATGAGTAGGGCGTTGAACTGCATTCTGGCAGTGGGTGGGCGGCTCTTGCAGTAATCCTGTCAATGTATAGTTGCAGAGTCAAACCTCAGAGTGATGAATTGTCTCGTTTGATTCCTCATTGTCTCGTATGATTCCTCGTTGTCTCGTTTGATTCCTCATTGTCTCGTTTGATTCCTCAATGTCTCGTTGACTAGTGGTCCTAATATATACTGCTGGATTCATCGCGACACTAGTCATGCATAATGAAAGGCCAGGGTGATTCTACTAGACTACTTATTTACGAGGCCCCTTTTGCCCCACAGGATTTATAACAGCATAGATACAGCGCCGGGAGGTCCGGAAGATCTTACTTAAAAATCTTACTGAAAAACAGTCAACGGGCCTCTGGCCCGTGGGCACGGTTCAGGCTACAGCGGCCAGTCCGGTGAAATACCCTTTGGGTGTCTTTCCACAGTATGATATATAACGTTTGGACCCTGGGCAGTCATGGCATTCTAGGCTGCCAACTCCCATGTGTGCAGTCTGGAACTTTCTGGAGAATTCACGATGGGGCAGGATGGCCACTGCAGAAGTAGGTGTATTTCGAGATACACCTCAAACTCGAATCCCCGTTCCAAACACTTCTTGGGAGGAAGACGAGTGCTCTGTAGAGCAGTCATCACTCGGCTGTATCAGCAGCTCAATGTTTTGGTTATTCCGTTCAATATGTGCATGGTACTGTGGTAGAGCCTCTTGTTTGGACGAGTCGGGCTCGCAACATCATCAGGCGGCAAACCTTTGGGTCCAACTATGCACTCAATGTGGTCTTATAGGTACCTACCTAGGTAAGTAAGGGTCTTCTGATCGGGAGATTCTACCAGAGACCGAGGAGTACCAGTTGACCCATATTCTAACGCCATTATGCAAAGTAAGCAAACGGCTCACCACGTACTCAAAGTTGAAAGTGCCACCTGGTATGTCTTGTACATGCAAATGGACTACATGTGCAAGTGAGAAAGCTTGAAGATGAGAAAATTCGTTTAGATTACCGACGAGCTAGCTGCCTTGTCGTTTCCACGCTTGACTGACCATGGGTTGGGCACTCAATTCCAGGTCATGGTGTGAGTCTTCACAGGATGAACGTCGCACATGGCGGATCATGGGGAAAGAATAATGACCCTCATTTGGGCGTGAACAAAGATTACCACCGGGGCACCTAGCGAGAAACAAAAAAGGCCCGTGTCGAAGCACCTCGGTTTTATATACGGCAGTGCACGTTCGCGGCAGGCGTTCTCAAAACGGTGATGACGGTGGCTGCGGCGCTCATTCCCTCGACACGCCCTTGCCTCGGACACCACCTCAAAGCCCGCACTTGCACCAGGCGACACTGCCAGACTGGACCTCACCTCTTCCATTCTAACTTCGACCTCACCTCACCTCCGTCTGTCCTACGGCATGCATGCTGCCGCCGCTCAACCACGACATTGGACGCATCATGGCCGGCTCTTGTGGTCGAGGATTTCCCCGTGTCTCCCCTTTTGCCGCGCATCGACGCGCGCCACAGCAGCGCAGCCTCGAGACTGGCTGCACCCAGTGCACACAAGAGCACGACTCGCGACTCTTCTGCCTGAACGAAGAACGGCTTCCGACTCTGGACTCTGGGCTCGACCAGACATCCATCCATCCAATTACCCGTCGCCGAGGACTTGGCGGGGCACCTGGGCCCACGACCAGCCGCTCAAACTACTGGCACGCACGCTTGAGTCGTCGCACTCGCTATCTCTAAGCCCGGAGGTCCATCCGCCACAGCGAGTGACGACCGCCGCCTCAACACATCGATGTTAACTTCGCCGCTGTGCGATGATGGGCTGGTTGCGCGGGATCCACGCCAGCCCTCCCAAACCGACCTTCCCGGCATCAGGAACCGGCGCCGCCGACATCAACGCCGTGCCTTCAAGGCCCCTCACCGACAGGATCGTTCCCGTCTCCCGGCTGTACAACGCATGGCCGGGGGCAGCCCATGCCTATCGTCGCAAAGCAACTCGGAGCTTCCTTGGCACAGGAGCACGGAGACGTGGCAATCTTGCCCACACCACCATCGACTCCCGGCAGTCCTGCAACGAAAGTCGACTAGCAGGCACCCGGCTAGCTTGATCGGCCACATGAACACCCTTTCGCGGCCGTCCTTCAACGAACGGCGTCTACCCGGCGCCCGGCTAGCTCAATCGGTAGAGCGTGAGACTCTTAAGGGTCCATCTGGATCATCAGAACCTCACGATTCTGTACAGAGATACATCTCAAGGTTGTGGGTTCGACCCCCACGTCGGGCTCAATTCCCGTCGAAGTTGCTTTTTGTACCTTTTTTGTACCTTTTTCGGGTTCTCGTGTACCCCCTTTGTCGGATTTCGCAGCGCTTCGGGTCCCGATTGCAAACGGGAAACAGACCCGGACAAGTACATCGACATTCTCACAGTGTGTATGTTGTTCGGTGAGTTATTACTGTCCACCCACACATCCTGTGTTTTCCAACCTGCATGATGTTCTGTCACTAGTGCTGTTGGCACCTTCTATCTTGCTTACTTGCATTGTTACACATATGGCTGAATGGCCGGGCAAAAATGCAGGTTGGCCGCAGACTCGCGTGACGTGTCTGACAGGTAGGATGCACTTCGCCCTCTCGAGAAGGTGACACAGAGAACCATGTAAACCCCTCTCCCAAGCAGCTTACCAATTCCTCTGACTCTGTGCCTCAAGACACACTTGAGACCTCGTTTTGGTCCGCTGGGCACATTTCGCAACCTTGGAAAAGCAAGTCCCTCACGCAACGGGGGATGCTTCCGCAGCTGGACAACGACATCTGGAGGCAAGTCAACTGAGTCGTGGCGGGGTTGACACATCCTTCTAAGCCTACAAGCTCTTCACAGTGGCAATTTTTCTCCATCTCCTTTCCGGGTCCATGCTAATCTGAAACCATCTGAAGGCTGTGCCAAATCGTTCTCCTGGTGGCTTGCAAGATCTTATGTGTCGGTTGACAATCGATCCACTATCACAACATGCTCTGTACAGTCTGTCGTAACGCCGTGGAAGGGGCATGGGAGCCTTCGAAGACCTACCGGGTTGCCATCCATCCCCGGTTGAGATTTCGATTTGAGGCAGAAGATGCAGGTAAGCCATTTCATATTGTGGACCTTGGTTCCGAATGCTAATGCAACTGTAGATGAGCATCACGTGCCAGAAGTAGAAAGATTCATATATGGACATCATGCGTCTAAAGAGTCATATAAGCAGTCAAAAAGAGAGGGCTGCGTTGTCTGTTCTAGAATATCCAACAAGAATCAAGATTTGGTTCGGACCGGCTATCTCACTACTTTCAGATTTAGACTTTATCCAGGTACTGCTCGAGAAGAAGGGACGGAATTCGAAATTTTAATCGACTCCAGCGCTGGGATACATATAGTACCATTCGCGCCATACCCCCGTAAGTTATCCTCAGACAATCAAAGTACGTTTCCAAGAACAATCGCTAACATTTCGCTTGAAGGGCGTATGCAGTTCCTGCACAACAAACTCACAAACTCAACGGAAGATCCTGCGACATGGGACACAGTCGAGTGGTGGTTATCCACTTGTGTTGCAACACATGAGGCTTGTGACATCACCTCTGAATCTGATCGGGTTCCCACACGGCTACTCAAGCTGGACGCATCGAACAACACATTTCGGCTAGTATCCAAGAACGACGTGGATTCCGGATCACAATATGCGGCTTTGAGTCATTGTTGGGGATCCAAAAGCTGGGACTCGAACCTCATCCTCAACAGAGACAACTATCCGTCTTTGTGTAAGCAGCAGCCTGTCGCCTTACTCCCAAAGACCTTTCGAGACGCGTTCACTATCATCCAACGAGTTCATCTCCAATACCTATGGATAGACCGCTTTTGCATCTATCAAGACTCCAAAGAAGACTGGCAAAAAGAAGCATCTATGATGCACAACGTTTACAGAAATTCGTTTATCTGTATCTCAGCGTTGAGTGCTACCGACGACGACGGGGGCTGCTTCTTCACCCGAAATATCGAAGCAGTAAAACCGTCGATTATCAACTTTTCGAAAGATGGGGTAAGTCAGCCTACGCTGTACACGAGCTACCCCAACGACAATTCTGCTTGGCAGGCCGCATTTGGACAAGAGGTCTTGACAAGCCGTGCATGGGTGCTTCAAGAACGACTTCTAGCGCCAAGGACTCTTCACTTTGGGAAGAACCAGGTCTATTGGGAATGCAACCAGGAATATCGAAGTGAAACCCAACCAGAGCACGAGTGGCGGCGCGCCGAGACTGGTCCGTTCGAGGACTTAGAGCGTCTCTCTGAGTTTCGACCTACCTGGAAAGCCTTGATCGGGGTGGCTATACCGTTCGAAACAGCTCCAATCGACGCTCTAGAGGAGCAGTGGCTGAGAACTCTGCGCTTGTACAGTAGCTGCAAGCTCAGTCGCGAGGAAGACAAGTTAGTGGCCATTTCGTCAATTGCCAAAAACATGAAACGGCACTTGGAAGGTCTTGGAAAACCAACTGACTATTTCGCCGGGATCTGGGGCCTGTGGCTGCCGCACTCACTCTTATGGTCGATAGTTCCCGAAACGGCACGGAAACAACGTGTACGGAAATACCGTGCTCCTTCTTGGTCTTGGGCGTCAGTTACTTCGATTGTGATGGTAAGAAACACAACACAGTTCTCAATCGAAAGAGGCCCCTAGAGTCTGTAGCATCTGTGGCGTCTGTGGAGGTCAATCATTTGACCGATGACGATACTGGCCAGGTTGCAGACGGTGCCATGATACTGAGAGGGAAGCTGGTGCAGGTCTTGCTGGAGGAGGGAGAAAATTTCAGTGGGAATCCTGACTATTTAGTGAACTCATGGCTGGTGAAGGGATTGGAAACGGTTGAAGGGGATCCTATCGACTGCAGCTTCGACAACGGATATAGACCGAGTGGTGACATAGGAGTCGTATTCGACACCGAAGAAGACGTACGACAACGTGTGATTTTTCTACCAGTTCAACTCTGGAGGTACCTAGGGGATGATGCTCACAAAAATGGGCATTTTCGGGGCCTGCTTCTTGCCAACTCTGGGAGGAATTATAAACGCGTTGGAGTTATGAACGTCAATTTGTACGGGACAGTCATTGAGGCGAAAGAGTACGAGGTGCGGATTGTTTGAGAGAGAAGTTATTTCTGAAGATATCAACCCAGATTGATAATGTGGCAGGCACAAATGAGCAGTGCAAGCTTCAGAAGATAAGCATCCAGGCCCAAGCAGCAAGTTAAACATGCCCAACAGCAAAATTAGCAACGCCTTTGTCGAACGACAAGTGATAGCAGCGGTTGAACGTCGCCTCATCTATCACACGATATTTTTATTTCGACTACACCATTCAACGTCTATCCACCCAGGTCTTTCCGTACGCCCCAGCGTATCGAAGATTGCCGTGGCATATATGTTAGAGCACTCGAGTGCCCGACATTCTAATGCACGATACTAAAGATGTTGTGCCAGAAATGATTAGTGACATTGAGGGCCTAAGGGTGTACTAATAAATAATTTTAAATTTATCTTTTATAAAAATGTTATCAAATGGGACAATTGTATATATAGCATTTTTTAAGTAAATTGCTGTTATTCAAGCATAGATCTAGGATTATTGGATTTACTTTGAATTTAATATAAGCCTTTAAAAAGTGCGAGTTTGTGTGGAAAGGGCGGGCGGAATTGGGGGGGCGGGCCGGGGGATGTGGGTTAGCCATGTTAATTAAGCATTAGATAGGTGGCGCCGGGCGAAGGATGCTTGATTCAGTGAGAACAGTGGACCAGGGAAACAAACAGCGCATATCGGGAACTCACTCTGGCACGTTTCTTTGCCATCTTCGCGATGAATGAGAGGTCCGTCCACCTTTTCTAAAGTTCCCTTGGATGACGAACTCAGATGTCGGGAAGCCCGATGTAATCAGAGAAGCGTCTAAAACGCATTCCTGAAATATATCAGTAAATATCTTGCGACCCGAAAACCTTCGAGAGGTAAATAGCGGAACGGACTTACATATGGGAGCATGTTTACAGGAAACGGCATACCATCTCTGCCAGGGACATTAGTGCAGGTAGATCGGCAGGGGGTGATGCTTTGTCCGGCACGTGACCGGTTCCTCCTGAGAGCTCTCCCGAAGGTGGAGGTCTGTAACCAGCTGTGTTCGCAGATTCAAAATCGTCAATATGCTCAACCCCAACAGCCATTCAAACACAAAGTTTTGCTCATTTACAATTAATCTTTCATTCAAAAGCACCCTTAAAGACCCCTAGAGGGCCTCTGAAGGCTACATTTTGCTTGTGTAGCCGTTTGGAGACCTCTGGCCATGCAGCCGTTTGGGGCCTTGGGGGCATCGAAAAGGCATTGCTTAATCAGGAGGGGTTTGCTGTTATTTGGGCAAATTGCGGGGTAGCTATAGTGGATTTTGACTTTGCGAACCCCGCTGGTTACGTAGTAGAGAGCTCCGTACTCGGCCCCCGCACAGGCGAGCGCAGTTGCCCATTGATCAATTGATAGCAGCGGCGCATCATCTGCCAGGGGCAAATTTTTACCAACACACCCATGAAAACAATGATCTTTCTTGCTATAAAGGCGCGTGGAAACCTCTAAACGCGCAAACCGCAGCTCATAACGGTCACCGTCACGTGCCTGTCCTTGCCGAGGTTTTCCGAGCGTTTCCGTAATTCTATCCTCCTTCGGCATCACTCTGACTTCCTCTGTCTCTCCGTCGGACCTCCCGCCTCCCACCTCGTCTTCGACTCATTCTCGTGCTTCGTCACACAAGCCGGACTATTCTCTCACGGTGTCCGTCGGACAAGGATTGAAAAGATGGCGGAACACAACATCGTTGTTTTTGCGGGCGACCACTGTGGCCCAGAGGTAACTCACTACCCCCGAGCTTTCCCACCCTTGACTCTGGCTGGAGAGGCTGACTTTGGTTATTTGACAGGTTATCGCCGAGGCAATCAAGGTACGACTCGTGTCTAGTATATGCGACTTGCAGTTGAGCACATCTGACCCAGGATTCAGGTTATCAGGACGGTCGAGAAGCTGAGCCCCACTGCTGGCAAATTCAATCTGCAGGACCACCTGCTCGGAGGGGTATGTCCCCCCCCCCCCCAACGACGGATCACACGGGCCCAAAGACATCCACGAGAGATGTCTCCTGCTGACCTCGGCGTTTCTCCCCAGTGCTCCATCGACCAGACCGGCACCCCCCTCACAGACGAGGCCCTCGCCGCTGCCAAAGCCGCCGACGCCGTGCTCCTCGGCGCCATCGGCGGCCCTGAGTGGGGCACCGGCGCCGTCCGCCCGGAGCAGGGCCTCCTGAAGCTGCGCAGTGAGCTGTGCGCCTATGGAAACCTCCGCCCCTGCTTCTTCGCGTCCGACGCCCTCGTCGAGTCCTCCCCCCTGAAGGCGTCCGTCTGCCGCGGCACAGACATGGTGTTAGTCCGAGAGTTGACCTCAGGCCTGTACTTCGGAGAGCGAAAAGAGTACGATGGGGTCAATGCGTTCGACACTACTGTCTACACGAAACCAGAAATCGAGCGTATCGCGCGGCTGGGCGGCTACCTGGCCAGGAATAGGGGAGACTCGCGGGTTATCTCGCTGGACAAGGCAAACGTCCTGGCGACGAGCAGACTCTGGCGTTCCGTCGTTGAGGAGGTCTTCAAAAACGAGTTCCCCGATCTGAAGGTTGAGCATCAGCTTATTGACAGCGCGGCCATGATTATGGTCACGAACCCGACGAAGCTGAATGGCGTCATAATCGCGCCCAACTTGGCAGGTGAGCGACGGCCCCTCGTCCACCTCGAAGGCGGTTTAGCTAATGGGTTATCCAGGGGATATTCTCAGCGACGAGGCGAGCGCCATAGCTGGAAGCATAGGGCTCCTCCCGAGCGCGAGTCTCTGCGGGATCCCGAGCTCGGCAGTGCCTTCCATATGTGAACCGATTCATGGTGAGACTCCACATCCTGTCCGAGCCCTGTTGTAGACATCAGTCGCTAACGCAGATGATAGGTAGCGCGCCGGACATATCAGGGAAAGGGATAGTCGTGCGTCAAGACCCCGTTTTGGGCCATTCCTACCCATTCGCTGCAAGCATAGAGCTGACATCATTTCCAGAACCCCATTGGCACCATCCTTTCCGTGGCCATGATGTTCCGGTACTCTCTGAACCTCGCCCACGAGGCTAAGATCGTCGAGGACGCCGTCCGCGCCGCCATCGACGCCGGGCTGAGAACCAAGGACATGGGCGGCAGCACGGGCACCGCGGAAGCAGGAGATGCCATCGTTGCTGAGCTGGTCAAGCTTCTCAAGGCGTGAGATGTTGAAGACCTCATCAAAACGCAGAGGCTGTCTCTTGGACATCACGACGGATTAAAGAGATACGCAGCCTTGAGTGGGGTGTTGGAAGAGGGGCCTCGGAGCGTGAGGGCGGAATGGTGCGCACGTCCTTGACCGCATCGAGGAACTCATCTGGCAGAAGATGTTTGAGCGGTTCATTCTGCTCCTTCAAATGGCCCTATTCTCCGCCGAGTCCAACCCCATCTCTCCACCACCTTCCTGATGTAGTTCATACTCCTGTGCCCACGGATTCCGCCTCCGCAGCGCCGACGATATCCTGAACGCACTTGTCCTCCGCCTTATCCCACTCAAAATAAGCCGCCATCTCTTCCAAACTCCATTTCCTGGACCCGGTCGGGATGGTGCAACGCCGCGTCACCTGCTTAATTATAATCCAGACACCACTCGTAGGATTTGTTGCTATACCGCGACGTGGGAACCCAAGTGGCCCTCGCGGACTCCTGTTTTTGACGTGTTAATGTGAGGCGAAGTCACACCCGTAGTTCTCCCGTGCCACACACCCGATGTCGTTCCAAGCACTTTGCGGCAGGACTGGACTGGGCTTCTATCTATCACCAAACTCCCGGCTCCATGAGCCCACACCGATCTACCAAGTATCTTGCCAGGGACTTTCCAATGATGCAAGCCAAAATGGATCTCCTCAACGACGTTGTTGTCCACAGAGAACCAAAGGCTTTGCTAATTTTGTGGAAGGACAAGCGCAACACTGGCCAATGGTACACGTTTTGGGCGGTCATTTTCTACGGGTCATTGGAGTTGTCAGTCTCCCTGGCGCAGTTGGCAACATCAATAGTTGCGCTGTACAAATAAATCACCTGTTCTGTTCGCATGTGTCACATACTCAGAATTTCGATGATTCCCGCGGGAATCTGCTTTCGCAGAGATTGGCATCAGGAGAATCCCCCCCCCCCCAAATGGCGCAGAGCACTGCTCGATGCGATGAAATTCCAATTTCCATACACAATAATCATCACTGGGCAAGACGACCCTGATGTTTACCGCCAAGGTTGGCAACATATCTTCTCAAATACCTTGAGTCTCCACTGGCAGGTACCTCAATTTCATAATGAAATGTAGTCTTCGATTGCTTAGCCGACGCATTGCAGTTCCCACAACAAGGTACGCACTCGTGTTGTCTCCCTACACAGCCGTGCCTGGGTGGTGCATTCTCAGTCTCAGCTTTCAATGAAAATGAGCTGAGAGAAGCATTTTGAGGTAGTACTAATACTGGAGGAGAGCCTGGCAATTTTGCACCGAATGGTTGGACCTTCATTAAAAGGTCATCGTTTGTGGATAAGCAGACCTGCCAGTCCGCACGCCCGTAGCAGGTCCATGTTCGGCCAAGAAATCGTGTACGAGGCGAAGTATCGACAAGTCAGTGCCTAAAATGCAAGCGTCAGATTTGCACCTCTAAGAAGAAGCTGATCGACTTGCCTCGGGCCCCGGTGATTGCAAGGGTGACCGGGAATACCTCTTGCCGCTGCGATATCTCGGATTCGAATGGTAGTTGGCCGACTTCAGGTTATGCTGCGGATCAGTTGCACTTCCTTTCATAGACTATGATGGCCCGGATTGGGATGACTGGGAGCCTGTCAGTGTAGGTACTTACTGGGGACCATGAGGTTGGGATAGCCTCCCAACGACGCATGCAGCTTGGAATCCCAAACCATCCATTCACGTTTGCAAGGCTCCCTTCTTAGATTAGCGTCCAGACCACAAACTCCTTTGCATCTGAGGATCTCACGGTAAGTATTCGTCACGGCGATCGAGACTGAAACGCGGAATTGCCATGATCGTGTTGTCGTCGACGACATTCTTTGAAAACCACTCATTGTGTTCCTTGACTTCCTGCAGGGCTGCGAGAAATTCGGCCGGCGGTTCGGAGCCGCCTCCCCTGTAGCAATCGTCAGTTCGGACGCCTCGTAACGGAGAAGGAGACTATACCACAGGTATCGTGTGGTCTGGGCCACGAAAGGAGCCGCATTGAACTTGTGGTGATAGTCTGTCCGGAATTTGGCTCCGCTATCGAAGTAGTCTTTCCTGACTACGGTCACAAAGGTCTACGGGTCATGTTAGACAGACTTCCATATTGGTAAGCTGAGCCCTTGCCTTGGCGTAATGGGAGAAGAACCCTTTGTGGGTTCTGACTGGTTTCCTCCAGCGAGACTTTGACAAGCTCAGTGCCGAGCCACTCGGCTAATTGGTCAGCAGTCTTGGTGAACAGCATATCGACATCGGCTCTCCCGCTGGCATACTCGGTTATAGTGATGACTCGCTTTGGCCGATGCGACTGAGGCAAGATGTCAGCAATACCCAGGTAGTAACGTGCCAGTCAAGTGTACTGATCCAACCTCCAGGCCATCAAATGGCAAACGGATCGCATGACGCGTGAGGTCGCAAAGCATCTTCATATCTCTGGTGAGATAGCCAGTTCGTTGGAAACGCCTAACAGTGGCAAGTTAATGATCCCACGTCGGATGTCTGAGCACGTTCGTGTTTCGTAGCTCTCACTGATCAAAAGCTCGGAGCAACACTCACGGGCAAGGCACAGTTGTGTTTTCCTCCTGTATTCCGTCATGAGAGGCTCGGAACCCGGGCACGCCAAACACCACGGCCGGGTCTCTGATGCTTCCGCCGCAATCGCTTCCCAGAGACCCATCCAGCCATGGGTAAGTTGCCATGCCACACGCGCTGCCAACACTACTCCCCGTGGCGCGCAGGTAGCCGTCTGCTCGTGGATTTTTCGGATACCGGAAGTCGGCCCAGTCACCCTCAACCTCCTGGGCTCCGGCAAACTCCACCGTTGTTGCCTTTCCGACAATGATTGCTCCTTTGTCGATCGCGGCCTGGACGGCGGCCGAGCTGGCATCTTCTTCGCCATAAAGGCTCTCGTATGCGCGATTACCGTTGGTTGTCACCACGCCCCTCAAGTGGAATACATCTTTTACGGAAAGCCGGAGCCCGGCGAGAGGCAGCTTTTCGGTTCGCTGAAAGTAGAGTCGAGAAGGTACGGCAACACAGCGGGTGCGGTGGCCGTATGCCAATGCGCTGATACATTGGTATCTATTGCAAAATTCAGTTTTCTTTTCATGCGATATGGTGACCAGGATGGCACCGGACTCACGTGTTCTTGTCGGATGGTGTGGGAATCACGCTTGTTACGAAGGCATCGTGGGTGTCAGGATACAACCTGAAAGTCCGGAATATTCCGTCGCTGGAGTAGAAGAAAGGGCCCGAAGCCTGACTTCGTAAGGAACAGCCTCTTGCAACCAAACGAAGACAAGATTTCAAGCGTCTCGGGGTCCAAAGATGTCTCTTGGGTTATGAGCATAATGGAACTTATGAATGAGGAGCATAAGACGTCGTCATCTTGCAGGTTCTGTTCAATAACCTTCTGCAACGATTGACACGTAATGGGGCCCACAGGCATGATGAAAGATGCCAACGTCTCAATAGCGGAGGACTTCGAAAGCCTCAAAGAGTGCTGGTTACTGGCAGTCAGCATGCTATCTGCCTTTTCAACGGCGCGGATTGTCTCACAAAGGAGGTTTCCTCGCGAAGGTACGAGACTTCTCCCATTTCGATGACGGTGGAGATACCCATCGCCTTCTTGGCTACGTCGCTATCACCAGACTCGAGCGAGTTACGCGATGCGAAGACCAACTTCTCGCCAGACGCTGGGCGGAACGTAGCGAGGTCAATCTCGCAGAACTCCATGGCTTTCGTAGCTTTGTGTCGGCGGCTTCGTGGGAAACAGCAGCTCACGGCCATGGCGCATCTGTCGCCGGCACCTGATGTCCAACACCGACCTGCACGACTGAGGAGTCAGATGACGAAAGGTGGCACTGAGTCAGAGTCCAAGTGGGCAGAGCTCGTCACAGTCTGGGGCAAGGCCGGATTCGAGAGCCGTGGTTTCGCAGGATGGTACATGTTCACAAGTAACTTCGCCTTGCAGTCACTGCAGGCCCGCAGTCACTGTAAGAAAATCAAAGAGAGGTATTTGTATTTGGATTTGAATTTCCAAGGGGGAGACCCCCACCCCAACTTATCTACTAGTTATACTGGGAATAGAGGGGGGCGGGGGCACAGCAAATAAACAGAATACCTAAGGGTTGTTATAGCCTTAAGACTAGCATTATTAAACACTTGGGATTCGTATAACAGTCTCAGGTGCTTTTCAAGCCGCCCTAGGTTAAATGATGTAGCCAAGGGAAATAGCATAAGATCAGGTGGTCGTAGTTGAATAGCGCGACATACCGTGCTGTGCTCAATCGCGTACGCCGAAGCCTTTTTGATCAGGTCCACTGAGTCTCCGGACTTGAAAGAATTAATGGCAGGAATGCCTGGGTTGTCGATCTTCGCCTTTTTGTACTCCACAACAACTTCCTTGAGGGCATGAGCGGCGCGGCCATGGCTCGCGTGCCGCAGCTGCGAAAGAATGAGTCGGTTCAGGCCGTCAAAATCATGTGTCCCTGCTGGCAATGTCCTTGGCCTATCGTAACCGTGCTCAAACTCAGCCTTCCGGATTTCAGTACATCTGTTGTATTCCAGGATTATGAAAGCGTGCTTCGGCCCTTCTTGGTATTGCAGAAGGTTAGATCCGTGCGTGACCAATCTTTCGTATCCTCGCTCTGGGACAGGAGCGATTTGGAAGTTGCTGGCAAGTTCGATCATCTCATCCAACTGCTTCTGTTGTACTTTGTCCTCGACAACCGGTACAAATTTCCCAGATGCGTCCACCGATTATCCTGGAGTGCATGCTTTATAGTTTCAACTTCCGTTGCGATTGATGTCGTCCAAACACTCCTAGCCGACGGGAGCCCAGCTTGTTTCTTTGCGGCGGATTGCAAACTTTGGTGCACCCGTTGCTGTCATATGTGGCCCTGACTCACTAGCATTATAAGGCTTCGGCTACACTATATACTTCGCTATTTAATCAACTTTTTAATTTTTTTCCTATTATTATATTTAACTATTTACTATTTATAAAGGTTTTAATTGCTTTTTTTTAAGAAAACATTTATAAAAAATTAGCAATAGTTTTATATATTTATTTATTTTTATATATATTAACGTTTAATAGCTTAAATCTTTTTTATTTTTATATTTTTTTTAAAATATTTATTGTTATTTTTAAATACAATCTTTTATTAATTATCAAATAAAATATTTGAAATAAAATAAAATAAATATTTAATTTTATATTATAAAAGCTTAACGTGGTTTACCAGGAAGTGGAACATATCAGTAAATGGAACAATAG
>LJJS01000551.1:0-16502 GCA_001447215.1 Diaporthe aspalathi
ATATCTTATCTCTTCATTCCCCTTATCGACCACGTGACTTTCTAACATTATTAATTACTATTTGTATAAATAAATAAATATTTTTTTAATAGCTTTAATATTATAAATAATTATAAAAAAAGTAAAAATAAAAGCTGCATATTAGAAGCAAAAGAGGCGCAGAAACGCCACGGAAACGCACTTAATTATTATTCTAAAAAAAAGGCGCGAAAACGCTGCGCGGGCGCATAGGCGAATTTTCTTTTTTCGAGTCAATGCGATTTCGGGTCAACGCACGACCAGGGGGGGGTAACTCTCGTTTTCAACAGACAGCGACAAAGCCCGTACCCCACCCAAACCCGTCCCGTCCGTCCATCCATCCATCCATCCAACCATCCACGCCATCCACGCCATCCACGCCATCCACGTTTCTTGGGGGTGGGAATGCAACCCCAGCCGCAGCGGCCTGCAGCCAGCCGATCGAGCTTCCACGGTGGGCCTGGGGGAGGGGGGGAGGAGGTGGGGAGGAACACACTAGAAAAAGCGTGCAGCTCGCATCCCGACGGGCGAGTTCCAAGACGTTGGGTCTCAAGAATTAGCCTTTTCTAGGGTGATCTAGCCGGCCCCGACAAGACAAGACGCACGCACACACACTACCTACACACAAAAAACAACCTTTCGGATCGCTGCCCGGTGTGAGGTGACACGAGGGCGACAGGCTCCCGTCGGTCAGCACCCGTCATCGTCACACCTCGTCCCATTACATAGTCTACATAGTATGCCAAGTATCGTGGGCGTTCTTTATAGCTGCCCAACCATCCCGTCCCGTCCGTCCCTGCCTTGGAGGGCGTTGGTTGGCTCTCTCTCCTCTTCTTCTCCTGTCTCATTAGATTAAATTTAGAAGCATGTATGCATGCCCGTTATGTTCGCAGAGGTGCCTATATCCACTTTAAACCCGACACCCCCTGTGTCTCTCGTCCTGCAAGGCAATGTTCGAGACCATCACGTGGGCTCGTCCATCACAACCCCCCCCCCCCCCAAACGCTCGTGATTTCCAGCAAAGAAGTGAATAAATGACAACAACACAGCCGTAATCCGTTCTCCTGATGCCGTCAAGAGAAATAATATTCCTTCCGTTGTTTTTCTTGGGGTATCCTGTGCCTTCCGTGTATACCACCCGCTTAACCAATGAGCAGCCCTGGCTTTTCCAAAAGGAAAAAAAAAGAAGAAAAAAAAGTGCCCAAACAAAAGAGATGTGTGCTGCTGCTGTTGTTGCCGCTGCAGCGCTGGGTCACATATTTCGTTACCCCCATTTGACGAGCCAACGAGTGTGATGATGATGCGGGAATGTGTATGTGTGTTTCGCGATGCAATTGCCATGTCGTCCGGCTCGTGTCTTTGATCCCGTCGCTGAAGTCGCTGTCGTCGTAAATTGCTTCACCACAAGGGAAGGCATTGCCCCGTCCGGGGCCCGTCGCCCTCTGACCGCTATTCGTCGAGCTTGAACATCTTCCTCAGTGCCCCGAACTTCTTCTTCTTCCTGCCCCCGGCCTCGCTTCCGATGATGTCGGTGTCAATCGTGCCTTGATGCGACAATGTCCTCCGCTGCAGGAACGAGGGTCTCGAGAGCGACGGCTGTGACTTCGAGTGGCCCAGGACACTGGGGCTCCTCTGACCGTTGACAGCAGCAGTGCCACCGTCCACCACGTGGGCGCCCTTGGTATCGTCTGGTTCGCGGGTGTCCGCCACGGTGGGCTCGTGCTCCGGGGCTGCCTCGTTCAGTGGCCACGTAGCCCCGCTGTCCGCTCTGTCGCGCAGGCTACTGGACCTCAGAGCATTCAGCTCGTCCGGCGACCTCTCCAGGTTGGTGTCCGCCCTCGCCGCGCTTTCCTTCCGCTCGGGCCGGGAGATCCCGCCGCTGTCCTGCTTCTTGTTCCGTCGGAGGACCGACGACATGAAGCTACGACGCGCGGGGCGTCCTGTTCTGTCATCGGCCCTGGGTAGGGAACCGCGCCCAGACCGGCTACGTTTGATGCCGGGTTCGGTCTGTGCCTTTGGCAGTGGCGCGGGCCCGGCAGTGACATGATGAGATTTATCGTCCCCATCGCCACCGGCAGGTTCTTGTTCATCAGAAAGCTCCTCCTCTTCCGGAAGCGGTGGACTGGGCACGGTGTTGCGTGATCTGGTGCCGCGCATTGTCCTGGGCATACTCAAGGGCGGCAATGGCTCAGGAACGACGTCCTCGTCACTTGAGTCGTCGAAACGGCTCGAGAATCGGCGCGGGACATCTGCCTCATCTTCGTCGCTCGAATCATCACCAAAGCGGGACCCCTTCTTGCTTTTGGCTTTCTGCCCGAAGGAACCAGAGAAGCGCAAGTAACCTTTCCCAGAGTCCTGCGAGCTGCGTCGTCTATTGACAGGCGGAGCGCCACGCAGTGTGGTACGCATTTTGCCATCCAGGGTAATAGGAGGTTGACCACGAATGGATGAGCCGCCGCCAGGGGACATGGACCGTAGGGACAGGCGACTTGGCTGCCTATCCGCGGCAGTCTCTCCATCTTGTGGTCCACTGCCCGCTCTCAGGGTCTTTCGGAATCCAAATCCCTGGCTCGCGGGTCTTGCTCGCTTGAAACTGCTTGCACTGGAGTCCGAGCCACGACGGCGCAGGCTGGGTTTGACTGTGTCGGTGCTGGACTTGACTTCAGGCTCCGAGACAGCTCTCGAGTGCCTTTTCGGCCCTGTAATCTCGGGGGTGGTACCCAGAGTTGGTGGAGAGGATGCATGCTGCGGTGAAGCCGCTGCTGGCCGACCTGGCCCATCTGGACGCAAGGATTTGCGCATTCGAGTTCCGGCGTCAGCGGGCTGGGCAGCTGGGCTGGGGCTTGGCCCCAGAGAACGCATGGTCTTGCGGAGCTTGGTACTTGCTTCCACCTTGCCAACGGCCTGTTTACCACGGGACGCCGAGTGCTCTGCTGGGGCATAGTCTTCGGCCTTGGACCCGGGCTTGACCATGTAAGTCCGTTCGGGGCCAACGGCCGCCCTCTGCTCCTCAATCACTTTCTTCTCAGCGCTTCGCTTCTCGACCGATTTTTTGCTTCTCGGTTTCTTCACCCCCGGCTTCACGCCCTCGAGATCACCCTCCGCGCCAGCTTCTTCAGCAGCTTCCTTTTCAAGCTGGGCCCTCTTCTCGGCGGTCAGGCTCCTCCAGTATGCCTTGGCGGCTTCCCAGTCGTCGATAGGCCCAGATACTCCTTCCTTTTGTATAAGGGCAATCGCCGCTGTCTCGTGTCCAGGTGCCTTCTGTGGAAGACTTGGAGTCGAGGATTCCGCGACCTGTGCTTTTCCTTGCTCGACCGTTACCTGGCGCTGGGGACTGCCGACGACAGCGTCAAGTGACTGGAAACCATCACCTTCGAGGTCCAACGGATCCTCATATGCATCACTGTAAACACTGTTCCCATCCGAATCGTCCGTGAGCTCCTGGGCGGCTAGTTTGGTGGAAAGCTTATTCTCAGCCTCCGACTCGGCATCTGTCTCTGGGAATTCTCCTGGGAAGCGGTACGAGTCTCTTTGCCGTTCCGTCTCAGTGAGATGTGGGCTGGGCTGGGTGACAGAGATAGCAGGCACCTCCGCCGAGACCACACGCGGGTCGCCGCCAAAATCTTTAACATCGCTGGCCACCTGCTCGCTTCCGGTTGGCTCATGTACTGAACCGTTCGAGGGCTTCCAGTCAGGCACCAGAGTCGAAGCCTCGCTGACGCGGCTCTCGTCGGCCTGCAGCCTGGGTGCATCCGCCATTAGCGCAGCCTCGCTGTCGTCGCTCGCAGTATCCGAAGCATACCCGCTGCCCTCGACGGATGTTACAACAGGAGGCAATGGCTCTCGGAACTTGGAGATGTTAGCTTCGTTCTTATGTTCCTGCTCGTGGACTATTGCCCCCAGAGCATGGTCGCTAGTTTGGCCCACAGTATAAGCGTCTTTCCCAAAGGCGTCCGGGGTTGTGGGCTCCGATTCCTCGTGAACCGGCTCGTGAGGCCTAACAAGCGGACGCTCCTCGGGTTCTTTAGAGGACTGTTTCCTGCCTCTTACGCTGCCGAATGTAGGCAGCATTGGCCTCGGCTTCATGCCTTCATCCTCATCTAAAGGAATTGCATCCTTCTTCTTGCCTATGCCGAGGGTGCTGTACCACGGCCGCCTGCTGCTAGCTTGCGGACTTGGCGGTGGCGGGCTATCCGTCTCAACCGTCCCGGCTGCCTCGCCGACGACGACCGTATTGCCGTCGTCAAAGCTGACTCGGACCGATTTCTTCCTAGGCATCGGCTGCTCCTGTGAAGAAATCCCGGCCTCAGACCCATCCGAAGCCGCGTCAGCAGGGGACGTACCACGAGAAGGGCTCTGGTGTTTCAGGGCCGATTTTCGTGGGGATATGGACCTTAGAGGAGGTTCATGCCGCACAGTCAGGCTGTCGTGTACCGGCCCAAAGCGCGCATTGCGCACTGGGCTCTTGGAGTGAGTTCTGGAATCATGCCGGATGTTTTGTACATCTTGAGGCTCAGCGACCACTTCTCTTCCGTCACGAGCGACGGCCCGTGGTTCGATCGATGACAATGGTGGAGCTGCAGCAAGCTCGGTAGGTATCGCGGGAGGCGGACGGGTTGGCTCAACTGGTAGATCCTCCGTAAGATCGCTCCGAGGCGGGGACGGGACGCCATGAACATAGACATTTTGTCGACCGGGCACAGAAGCTAGAGCAGCAGAGGTCCTGGGGGGTGTTGATACAAGTGCCGGCGCTTCAAGCTCAACCTCAGATTCCAGGCCCTCCGATTCCGACTCTTCTCTCACCACAGACGGTTTTCTCTGCAGACCGGTCTCCCGTGAGTCGAAAACTGGGGACCGCGGTGCAGGAACTACTTCTGGCGCGTTAGAAGCAGGCGACATTGGGATTTCCGCGTATCGAGCATGTGACGGTATCACGTCCGCCGTTTGTTCTGTCACCGCTGCTCGCGGGGAATCAAGCGCAATCTCCAAGGAAGGCTGGTAATCTTCGTCTTCCGGATCATGAGCCACGACCTGTCTCTCCTCCGCCTGATGTGATTGCAACGACGTAGTAGCAGCCGACTGTGCGACATTTGCAGAGCCAGAAGCTACCGCGCTACCCTGGGATCGACCGACAGTACCCTTGGCCAGGTGAGAGCCAATTCGAGCGGTTACTTGTTTCTTCTTCTTCGGCTTGCCTTCGGAAGCCGTCTGGATCCTTTGTTCGAGGGCCGACAGATCTGCCTGAGGCACCATCCTCCTAGAGTTTGGGTCATAGACAAGCGTCTGATCCGAATTTACCGACGAAGACCGTGCCGACCTAACCGAGCCTCCTCGCTGGGGAGATATAGCCGAGCTCCTTCGCTTGGGCTTCACGCGAGGTTCGGGCACAGGGGCTGGGGCCTGCGGTGATTCCTCCGGCTGCGCGAATGTCGGACTTCGGATGCGCCCAGGGTATGAGAAGTTCACCGGCGACTCGCGACTGCCCGGCCGATCCAAACTCCCACGTGGTTGCGCCTGTGACTGTTGCTGCGGCTGCCCCTGTGGCTGCGTCTGCGTCTGCGTCGGTGCCGTCGGCGACTTCGACATGATGGCATCCGAGGTCCTCACATTCGCGGGGTCGCCCGTCTTTGCCGCGCCGAACCAAGTTCCGCCGGCCTTGTTGGCCTTCTGCGACGCCGTCCTGACGGGCGCGGTGACTATTCCAAGGCTCTTAGGCTTCTGCCTCGCCTGAGCGGCCTTCATGTTGACACTCTGCGGTATGGCCGGTACGGGGGGCGCCATGTCGTCGGGCTGATACGAGTTCCGGGGTATGCCACTGCTGCTCACGGATCGCTGTGCCTGTGCTCCGGGTGACGGCGACCGGAATGTGCGCTCTGACATGGACCCGGAACTCCCCTGCCTCCTGAGCTGGCCTCCTGGCCTGGCCGAGGTGTCGGGTGTGCTCCTCCCGGCGGATGAGGATCGCGAGGCACTCCTGCGCGTGTTCCTCCTGGTCTGGACCGCCGCGACGTTGGTGGGAGTCGTGGGACGGGCCTTGAGGGCGGCGGCGGCGGCGGCGGCGCTCAGCGAGGCGGTGCTTGACTCGCGGCGGGTGAAGGCTGAGATGGCAGCAGTGGCCGCGCTGGGATTTGCGGTGGAAGCATTGAGAGGCTGCGAGGGGAGGGAGGAAGTAGAGTTAGCCCGAGATGACCGGCTGAGGATGGCCATGGCGGCGAAAGCCTATCTAGATCAAACAGGGGTGGGAAGAGAGCATTGCCCGGCGCGGCCTATAGCGGACGGGGAGCGGACGTCACAGGATGCAGGCAGGGGAGGGAGGTGAGGGAGTTACATATGCAGGCAGACGTCGAGTATAGCACTTCTACTTCCCAAGAGGACGTGACTGCCGCTGTCTATGACAAGCCCAGTAGAAAGAAGATGGAATGTGCGACAAAGGAGAAACGGTGGCGAGCCCTCGACGTACCGGATTGGGCGGGCGACGTCGTCTAGACCCGAACATGGCTTCTCGCTGCTTCGCTACCGGGTACAAGCGTGCATTGTATGGTATTGTATTGTCGCATGCGCCTGTGAGTCTAGTGAGAATCGAGCGGTCGAGCCGGCAGGAGACTAATAATTGAGGCTAAAACGTTGCGGGTAGAAGAAGGAGAGAGGGCGCGCGGGCTATGTACCTAGGTATGTGTATGGAGAGGGGTGATGAGAACCGGGCTGGATTGACAGGTGGTGACCGACGAACTGGGAGGCCCACGAGCTGTGAGTTGGCTGTCTGGCAAGTCTACATAGTACGGTCAGAGGTGGGAGTGGGATCGAGGGATCGAGGGAGGAGAGACACAGAGACAGAGACAGGACAGGTGACGATGGATGATCCTCCACACACTGGCTGACTGGCTGGTCTGGGCTGTCAAGACCCCCGGGGCCCCGATGGTGTTCGGTGCCAGTGATCGACAAGAGCGGCCGAGTTGGGAGTGGGCAGGCCTGGCAGGGCCTAAAAAGGCTCGGGCGCTAGGCTGCTTTTCTGGCTCTTCTGGCTTTGCTAGGTCGACTTGACACCGCCTGGGGCTGTCGGGGGGCCGGGGGTGTTGTCGATCCATTTATGCTTACAAGGGGGACCCACGCCGACTCGGGTTGGGAGATTGTAAGCACAGCCCGCCTGCCCGCCTGCACGTCTCCCCATCATCACCATCGTCTTTATTCTAAACATGGTTGTCTGAGACTCAGCACGGGGCTGAATACTCTGCCGTGCTACCTGGATGCCAGACTTGTGTTTTTACAACTGCGACATGCCGTGGGCTATGAGTAGGTAGTATACAGGGCGACCAAGCTGTCTCGAGGATCCTCAGCGTCAGCGCTGCGCCAGAGCTCCCCGGCCGCTCTCCACCGCTTCGATCCCAGCCAGCCGTCCGGCACTGAGTCCAACTCCCGGATGCGCCGGCCGTCTCGGCACACACACGTTGACGTTGTCATCCACCAACGTCGCCTACAATACCGTCCATAGCAGAAATGATCAGTCTTCCGGCCTGCCCGCCTATCAATGCCACCCTTCCCACCCTGGTCTTTGTCTGATTTGCGCGGTCGGTCTTGCTAGATTGTCTGACACCTGACCCCGTAGTAGACCAAATTGCTCCCCACTGGCAGCTCTGGGGCAGGTTGCTGAAGAGGGTGACATCGCTGGCTGCCTCTCTGAGCTGTTTCGGCTTGGATCGTGCTCTTTTCGGCTGCCAGCTACTGCCTGGCCAAGCTAGGAGGGGTCATACGTCATACCCCGTCCCAGCCCGCCGCCGCCCAACGTGCCAAGGCCATCCTCGTACTATACGTATGTACATACTGTACGTAAATTTCGACATGGCGGACACCTGATTACTCATCTGGCCAACGACATGCAATCAATACACCAGGAGAACCGACAACACAACTGCATCGTGACTGAACTGGGTGGCTCGACCCTCCGGTTTGACCCATCATCTGAGTATTTCGTAGTCAAGGTGACGGCTGTATTGATAGCTCACAGCTCTTCTCAATAAATACCTGGAGCCCTCTCGTGACCACAGCGCCCTGTCCCCGTATCCCAGCACACTCAATCCTACGGCAATATGGTGTCGTGGTATGGGTCATGAGGTTGTCATTTTCATGTGTAAAAGAGGGGGGTTATGTAGCGTCCTCGCTGCACAGACCTGCGTGGACGAGTCGTTCGCTAATTGTCGATCAAGAAATCCGATCTCTTGGAACAGCCCAGACGTCGGCAGATCCAGTGTGTTGATACGGTCTGTCCGACAAGACGAAAATGCTCGCGCCGCGCCCGCCCACGCTCAGGGTATGCAGGGTATGTTCTGGAAGGTTCTTCGTAGCTTCGGCCAGTTGCGTCCAATCCTCAAATGCAGCCGAAACGGACCGAAAATGGACCCCTCACATCACCAGTCTCCTTCTACAGGACCGTCAGGAGTCGGGATGCGGGACCCTAGATCTGCCCCCGTTCCCCCTCAACCTTGCATTGCCCCCCTGCCCCCCCTCTCCCTCCATCACCCGCTCCACCACCGCGGTCGTCTTCAGCCGTGCCGCAGTGTGTCTTGGGAGTATGGCCAGGGTCGGCCGCTGGTTGACTCCGATCCAGCTCGTAGTTGCCCTCACCATCGTACTCCCCGTCATCAAACACGTCGCTTTGCGTGTCCTGACTCTGCGAGTTGTTCATCGATGGTGTGGCCTGGGCACCATGCGTGTGATTGTGGGCGTTGTTGCCGTTCACGTTGCTGTTGCCGCCGTGGGTGGAGCTGTTCTTGTGCGGCGCCTTGCTCTTCTTGCCCTTGCGGCTTCTCGCCTTGGCCTTCTCCCATACCCGACGTCGCTCCTCCTCTTGTTGGCGAATTTTCCTGTCCTTGATCTCATATTGCCGAATCAGAGCCACTGGCGGGTAGCCGAAAATGCGCTCATACTCGCAAAACTCGCAAATCCATTGGTCTTCGAGCTTGGGCGGGTTGAGGAAATTCTGCCTCGCGGTGGCCTCGCGACGCTTCTTGGCTTGGATGTGCAAGTCTCTGGCGGCACGGCGTCGGTTTTTCCGTTCTAGGGCTGCCGCAGACTGCGCATCATCGGGCCGCAAACTGGCTTCCGAGGGAGGGGCTTCTTGTACGGCAGTGCCTACGGCATTGCCCACGGCACCTACCGGCTGGTTGCCCTGACCAGCACGCGGTTTGGCGTGGCCACCTGGTGGTGCTTGGTTGTGACTCACTGCAGCTGGATCCGACATCTTGGAGTCGGGTCCTGGCCATGCTAGAGTCCCAGGAACTTGAGAGTCACATGTAAAGGTGAACTGCGTCGTCGCTGGGGTCGACTTGGCTGATTGCTGCTGGTGGAGTAGGCTGGTGTTTTCCTGGCCCTCCAGAGCGGAGATTTTTTCTGCGTTGGCAATCGCGTTAGAAATAATGCCGGTGCTTTTGGCTTGAAGACAAAGACCACGTCAGTTTGACTCCAAAGTTGGCAAACAGAACCACTCGCGTTGCCTGGGGTCGACCAAGACAAAACGGCTGTTTTCAGACAGTAACGCAGACCGTAACTCGAGACTTACCTGCGGGGTACCAGTGGCCTGGACGGTTCTTGGAATTTCGGCCGAGCCAGTTTCCGCTGGCATCTGACAGTGTTTGCAACGGACTCCTACCGTTTCTAGCCCTACCGAATCGGCCCCGCCCAGGTCCAGAGACATTGTGACCGGCAGAAACGAAGCTTCCCGACCCGTAGTAGGGCACTGAAGTAGAGATCCGATTGCCGCCTGGCTTGCCTGATGTCGCCTCCAAGCCAGGGTCCACATCGTTTAGTCCGTGGTCGCTAAGGCCATGTGCCCCGTTCATATCTCCCGCCGTGGGGATCTTCCTTTTCTTCTTGTTGTTTGTGTTTTCGAAAGAGTCATATCCGTCGGCCGAGGACGCTGCCGAAGGTGGAGGCTGTGGCGCATGACCCTGTCGCGTAGCATCGGACTTTTGCAATAGCCGCGACGAGCGGCCTAGGGACTCTGTCGGCGGCCGGGCGACGACAGCTCTCCGGATGGAAACCTCGTCCGCCTTGCACGTGTCGCTGGCTCCATTCCTGCGGTGCGCGGGGCGACCCGAGAGATCTGGACGAGGGTCTCTGATTCCCGAGCTCGACTCTTCCTCCAACAGTGCCCCTTTGAGGTTATATGGGTATGAGAACAGAGCAGGCGCCGATTGGCGCGCTGGTGGATATTCGATGGCATCAGCAACCTCGGGTGACAGACGTTCGCGCAGGCGACGTTTGGGGAGCGGCAGGATGGGTCGATCTGAGCGCTCGTTATGGTAGACTGGAGGAGCAGGTACAGTAGCTGAAGCCATATTCTTGTTGAAGCCTACGTGATGAAAAACACAACCACAAAGTATTAGTCCAAGGTACAGGCCAGAGAATAGACAGATGAATGTGAAGGTGATGAGGCAGATGTTGTGGAGGAAGGCGAAAATCCCATATCGGTGCTGCCCCTCCAACGGCCCCTCAGTGATGTATTCGCGCCATGGGTCGCCCGCGAGAACGCCGGTGGCTGCACCAGGGGCCTGCGAGTCGGGCATGATGGGTGTGTTGGATTTGAGTCGCGCAGGAAAGGAAAATTTGAGGTGGCATGTGCCGAGAAAGAAGTTGTTGCCCACAGGGCAGGTTGACATGGTGCCATGGGAGGAAAGAGTGAACAAGGCGACGCGAGGCAGAGCAAGGCAGGGCAGGGCAAGGCAGGGCAAGGCAGGGCAAGGCAGGGCAAGGCAGGGCAACCAGGTACTGACCGACCGTCAAGGCCTTACAAGACAGAAACCTCCAAACCTAACTCCAGGCAATCCACGAAGTCCAAGTCGCAATAAGCCGATATTTCTTCCCTTCCCACAATCTTTACTCGAACTAATAGGCGACAACGAAGCAGCGGACCCGCGGGCAGCTTCAGGGGGTGTCGGAGGAGTTGGTTTGGCGGGCAGCGTCGTCGCCAGCTCGGTGTGGAGTTAGTTGGGTATCGTGGCCCGTCCCGCCTGCCCAAAAGACACAGTCGTCAGACACTGATTCTCAAAAGCAGTAGCAATCACCGTCGCAAATCATCCGCATCGGCGTTGGACTGGTAGGGCTTGCTGTATGGTGAGAGCAAAGCGTCCAGGAAGTAAGCTCCCCCCACTGCCTCCATACTGGCTTTACTCAGCGGTCGCCCCCGCGGCGGAGTCATCACGCAGCGCGGCGCCAACGCAGACCTGGGCAGACGAAGCTGCCAGGCACAGCAGTTGCGACTGCAGTGCCGTTTCTGGGTGCAAGGGGATTGCGTACAACGCAGCAGGATCGAAGTTCACCCACCTTTGTTGGGGCCCAGCGCGAGGACTTGGGTGCCAGCAAGGTCAAATGCCCGCTGGTCGGGGGGCCGGGTGGCCAAGCGATAATGACGACTGACAGAGTGTCGCTGCAAGGACAGAAGCAACAGGGGCGAACGGGCATGCGGACGCGAGGTGTCGTTGCAACAGGACGAAGGGGGCGTGCTCGGACAAGATGGATGCTCTCTCCAACCTGAACCTGGGCCAGGACTCTGTGTGTGGGATGGGATATAGAATGCTCAGCGGGATGGCAGGACGCAAGCACGAGGTGGTCAGCCGGGGATGGGGGGGCTCTCCCTAAAACGCATGGCACACACGGGAATTCTTGATAATGGGATGGGATTGGGACGGTCGCACTTGGGCACCCAAGCCCGGAGTACAGTCCCGATGGGCCAGCAGGGTTACCTAAGCTGGAGGGGAATGTTGGGGCCGCGGGGGGGGAGGGGGAGCTCGCCTCGGCCTGGGTTTGTCTGTCTGTCTTTCTTCTTGCTTCTTGCTTCTTGCTGTCGGCTGCTGCGTACTCCGTATCGGGCAGAGCAGCTGAGTCTGGATGTCTGAGATTATCCATGATGATCACCAACACGAGCTGACTGCCTGGCGACTCGGCGACTGTGATTGCATGATTGAAAATCAAATCGAGGGGTTGTGATGAACCAACACATTCCGTGCCACACTCTCCGCTCCCCCAGTCGAGCGGCCCGCCCTGGCCGTTACCTTACTTGCCTTACTTGCCTCAGGGCATTCTCTCTATTGCAAAACCCCTGCCAACTCAACCCCCCCTCCATTCTGTGCATTCTGCCTGTCATCGGCTCGATCTGACTCTAATCTGGCCCATTCCACCCGTCTCATGAATCCAATCAATCGACCGCGTAATTGATCATCAGCCAAATCGCTCTCACCTTCTTCTTCCCCAGACAACGAGACTTCACTCCCGGCCAGCACATCAATCATCACTCACATCCACACACCCCGTGTCCCGACGTCCGTCCACCCATGCCCGCCCATCAGGCGTGCGCCGAGCTGCACGCGCCGACCACAAACGGTGGACACAGAACCCTTTCGCCCCTCTCCGAGCTTGTCTCCCCGTGCTCGCTACTCTTCGCGATGGCTACTGGTACTGACGACAGCGCCTCTTTTTTTGGTGGGCGGGATGGACCATTCCATGTGCAGTTGTTGCACGAGTGACCTGACAGTCATTGTTAGGCTGAGACCTCGATCCTGCGCTATGGCGGCCGGGCGAGCAGAGTCCTGCCTAGCAGACCCCGCCCACGAAAACGGAACCATGTACTCTGTCTGCGCATGCAGCAAGGGTACCTCCGGCACATTGGCTTTTGGCCCGATCTGAGCTGCTCTGCTATGCTCTGCTCTGCGCTGCTGCGCTGCTCTGCGCTGCCCTCTCGCTCAGCATTATCATTGGGTTTGGATTTTCCCACTCGTCTATCCTCCGCCCCGGTCCTGAACCACCACACCTCCCGAATCTGCCTCTCTCTCCTCGTCCTCCTGCTCTGTCCAGCTCTCATTGCCACCGACGTCCCTGGCTAGTCATGGTTGTCTGCTTGCTCGAGCAGCAAACCTCCCTCGTCCTGTCCTTGCCTCCCTCGAACTAGAAATCTCGACGCCGCTTCCATCCGCCACGAAGCTCTACCCTACTTTCCCACCCTTTACTCGACAATTGCCTTCGTTCCAAAGGTCCCTGCCAAGCTTCAGGAACGTCACCCCCCTCTCTCGACTCTCCCTCCCTCACACTGCCGTCACACACGGCTGCCGCTCTTTCATTGGAGAGGCTAGGTCCAGCTTCTTGCGCGTCGCACCATCCCCTTCCCGCCTCCCGCCCTCCCGACTCTCTCCCACACAAGCCCTCGTGGCAAGCAATGGCAGGGAACTCTCCACCGAGAAGAAGTTCACGTGCAAGAACAGTACAGTCACAATCACAATCGCAGCCGCAATCACAGCACTCGTCCACTTCCTCGAGCCTCTCAGGTCGTCCCGAGCGAAACACTAGATCCGTCAACAAGACAGCCTCCCCTCAGAAGTCAACCCCCAGCCTCTCTGACGAGCCACCCGACGAGTCCGTCGCGAGCACAGACGATTTGCCCACTAGGCGGCGTCGCACTCGTGCCCAAGGGCAAGAAGAAGAACGCGACAAACCACTCCCACATCGCGACACCATAGAGATGTCCGGCGACCCAGACGAACTGCTCGAAGAGGACGACGGCGCCGTCCGCTGCGTCTGTGGCTTCGACGATTACCCCGGCCCGCCCCCGGTGGACGAGGACAAGAAGCATGGCCCCAAGGATTCAATTGATGTCGAGCCGCTGCTGCCGTCCGACATTAATGATGACGTGGCGGGGCTGTTCGTGCAGTGCGATGTCTGTAACGTGTGGCAGCACGGTGCTTGCGTCGGAATTATGAGCGAGGACACAACACCTGATGAGTACTATTGCGAAGAGTGTAGAAAAGACCTTCACAAAGTACACATAGCCAGCAATGGGTAAGTAAGCTGTGTCCCCTTGTCCAACCCGGCGACCTATCCTGGGTAGAGGTGCTGTGTGGTCAATATTGGACACTACCTATTAGATGCTTATTTGTGGCTGGGCTGTTTGGTTGCTGAACTGCTTATGACGAAACTGACTTCTTGCATTTCAGACAACGTTACTCGCACTATTTCCCCATCCTTCCTAACCACCGAAAGTCTACCACGCGATCGCGATCGCCGAAGGACAAGGAGAGCAAAGAGAGGGAGACGAGGAGTGGTCGGCAGTCGTCAATCACTCAAGCTTCCAAGAGAAGGTCGACTATGAACAGTAGAGACGCGGCCTATGATGAGGAAGAGCAGCTTCGTCTCGCCATTGAGGCCAGTAAGGAGGTCGTCGGCCAAGACAGTGCTATTGAGAGTGCCAGTACTAGCAGGAGATCGAAGCGTGGCCGCGACGACAGTGAAGAGTACGTAGTCTCTCGCCTGGCAATGCTGTGAGCGACTGACAGAGGCCCTTGCAGGAAATTTGACAACGGAAAGAGGCAACGGACAAAGTCCGAGTCTCCGTCGCCGGCAGGAGACAACCATGAACAACCAGATGCCCTCGAGGATTCCGAAGAGGCCCTCAATAGCAGGAGCGCATCAAAGAAGTCCCGCAATCAGGTGACTCGCAATCAGGGCCAGTACAAGGAGAGGGAGCGTGAGGAACGTGAGCGCCAAAGGGCTGAGGCAGCAAAAAAGCGCAGTGGTCGAGCGGAACGCCGACGAGCTGATGGTAGCACACCCGTATCTACGATTCTTGTAAAGGGGTCGGAGGCTCAAGTGGACACAGATTCAGACCCCTCGGAGGAGTTGCCATTGGCAACTCGGACGCTAGGCAGCCGGTCGTCGGGCGACAAGGCGACGGCGACATCGACGGCGACAGCGACGGCGACGGCGGCACCTATAGGGGCAAGCGAGAGCAAGTCGGAGCCGACGCTTACATTCGAGGCACCACCCTCATCACAACCAACACCCGATACGCCCCCAACACACACCACGGCCCAGAATTCGTCGAAGCCTAAACGGGCCCATAACAAGAGAGGCAAGGGGAGAAATCAATACACCAAGGATCGAGACGTGCGCGATGAGACTTCTCCCGCACGATCTCAATCAAGAGATGTACAGGGACACGACACTGGACACGCACATCATTCCAAATCGGGCGAGACCTCACACAAGCCACACTCGCGGGCTAAGGGCGGATTTAATAGCAAGGTGTCGATGACTGACATGAAACGCAAGGCCAGCGCGATGCTGGACTATATATCCAGGACACAGGTTGAGATGGCCGGAGAGGTTACCCCGCCGAACACCGACAGTCCCAAGCCCGTTGAAGGCGCGGCAGCGCAGAGCTCCGGGAACAGTTCCAGACCAGGACAGAACAAAGGACCTGAGGTTGCTAACGGCGAGTCGGGCCGCAGTAGCCACCCAGCAGGAACCGAGGACTTCAAGGACCTCTCGTCCATGGAGATGATGGCGCGCCTGTCGACTGACCTAATCAAATGGCAGCAGGAATTCGCCTCCTGAGCTTGGTGGTGTTTGGTCCCTATTTAATTTTCAAATTTCAAAGCGGTGACGGTGTCATTGGGTGCAGGGGATAATTGCTACTTCTTGGCCGGCAGTTGAGTGGCGTTTTCTCCTGGCTTAAGGCGATGGTGGTTTGATATGGGAACTATTGCATGATCCAGGCGTTCCGTCCCGAAGGCTTTCTCGTGTGGCCACTAGCAGCTTTCAGCAGGACGTGCATACGTCGAAAATCGTGTACATACCACCGAGGGAAAGGATGGAGACTGAGATGTTTATAGCAATAAGCAAGCTTATACCCAGTGGTGATACGGTGGGAGCGTTCTTTTCGCTGCAGATTCCCTGGGCGGATGGGATCATTTTCAGAAGGCTTAAATTATCATGAAATTATCTTGGCGGTGTCCTTGGAACATTAGTACAATCAAAGAAAGGATGTATTCACGACAACGTGTCTGTGAAGAATTCTGAAGTAGCGGTTCATGTCTGACCAAAGCCTCCTTCCAATGAGATGACCTATTCCCAGAAAAAAGATCAACAAAGTCATATCTGGTGGGTGAGGGTCCAACGAAACATGTTGTAGAGGAACCTGCCAAACTTTAGAAAAGCCAACTTGCAAATAAGAGTTCTGCCTCGGGGTAAGGCCGTAGTGGATTTCCGTGTCAAAGTGAGCTTTTTTGGCCTTCACATATCTTGTCAGAACATGGGAAAAAGAGTGTGTTGTGTCGTGAGTGCCGTGGGGGAACTGCCTGGTGGGAAACTTGAACGAAGGCAGAACAAGGCTCCACGGGTGGCTTGGGAAGCTTCTCTGGGCCTATACCGGTTGGAGGGGTTGAAGATACATACAACTCACCTCGGCGGAATGTGTCCCAACGGTGCCTCGTGTAGCTCAATTCTGGGAAGTAATTCTCGGTCTATAGTAAAAATAGCTCGCCGTACACTACTTGGATTCATAAGAATAGTTGTGCGAGTGGCCGGAGTCTCCCCGGGCGAGTCCTCCAGGCCATAAAATGGGCCACTACAAGGCATCTCAGCTAGAGCCTGACCTTCGAGGCTTTTCGTCTCGGACGGTGCTTATATCGCTGGGGTTCGTGCCATACGGGCGCGCCATCCCT